>VKOC01000608.1:125509-135584 GCA_009364415.1 Spea multiplicata
ATAGGTGGGGATACAACAATGATTTAATGTCGCTCCACTGGGTGGGATTTTTGAGCTCCGAAAGCTTGAATGCAGACATTTAAGAGAGAAGCTATGTTGGGTACTTCCCCCTATATCTGAGTAGAGGTACTGAATGAAGATTCATGACTCAACTGAGTAGATGCTAACTAAAAGCAATCCGAGTTGTGGGAGATAAGCAGGAACAATTTCTATGTTATTCCTTCCTTCCTTCCTTTCTTTCACATTAGAAAGCCCCTGCTTTGCCCTCTTTCCCTTATACATCCGAGGATCTCGGTTCCTCTCTCCACTCCCCATGTTCCGGTTGAGATATCCTATCCTTGCTTAAAGAAGAAGCATCTGAGGATCTCGGCTCCTCACTCCACCCCTGTGTTCCCTGCTTTATTCCCTTTCCTTTGTGGCGTCCTGTACCATGTATGTTTAGAATACGTGTTTTGTGTATTTATGTTCAGCTGTGCTGGTTTTGCTATATCCATGCCTCCCTCACCTGAGGCCTATGTCATTACAACATCTGACCCTATCAACAGGCTTTATATCCCTGCCTCTCACTAACAGAGGTGTGTGAGCTCATTAAGTTACTTTGGAGCTATAGTTCATGCCTCACTCTGGATCTGTCTTTTGGATTTATTATTTTGCCTGCCTGTTACCTTGCTGAACCGGACTGCCTATTGGATTTACCCCTTTTGCTTGCTACCTGTCCCAGACCCCTTTTGGATTCTTACCTGTACTATTCTAACTTTGTACTCCCCAGCAGTCTGTATACTTGATATGCCTCCTACTATACTACTTATGGTGTAGATGTATCTGCTTTCTTTAATATACCTATAGTCAAAGATCCAGCTTTTGGCTCATTTGTGTAGTGTGTGTCACTCTGTGTGTGTGTGCGTTCTTACACTCCTGCTTCGGACTCCAACATCCAGTAAGGGCTGAGACAGGTGTTTAACTGTGTTAACCAAAATTGTTATTTAGTAGAAATAGTAACAAAGATAAGATATCATATTAGAGCCTCAAAACATTTAAACATCGCATCTATTTAAGAAGTGTTCATGCCAAAACCCTAAAATTATTTTTAACTGGGTCATCTTTTAAAGCATACCTATCAAAATACATATCTACTGTTCCCACATCATCATGCAGATTTCCAAATTAGCTCATTGACCTGGCATGTGGAGAGGGCAAGAGTACAAAACAGAGCTGATGAAAAGCAGACAGATGTTTTGAAAGCTCTCCCAGCCTTGCAAAAGATTATAGAGCGTACACCTAATTTGTAACATTTTACTAACACGGAGGCTACTGCTGAGAAGTCAATAAGGTTTCAATTATAGCTGAGTAAAGTATCAAATATGTACACAGGCCAAAATATGGGTTGGTTTGCTGGTATATGTGATAAAACCCAGTAAATGGTAATAATAAATAAGACAATTCATGAAAACCTACACTTTTACAAAATGTTTACATTAGCACAAATGGTTATCACGATTTATAATGTCATTAACAAAAAAACATTTGCATAGTTCTAGTATTCCTACAAATGGATAAAGGTAGGGAATCATTGTGCATCATACAGGGAAGCATTGCTTTTGATGCAGTACTGTATTATAGCTTTTATATAAATACTTCAGATTAAAAGAACCATCTGATTATGTTTCATGAAGTGAGGAAAAAGCATTAGTATTACTATTTATGCACAAAATAGGTAAGTGTCTATTTAAAAGTAAAGAAAATGGTACAAGAGGGGTTCCTTCGACATGGCCCAGAAGATAGTTCTTTGGTTGTACGTTTGAGGTTTTTGTCATGCTGTATAATGCATTTAGAATCAGATGCCTCCCTGATGGCATTGCATGATGGATAAGTATCTACTTGTAGTATTCAGTATTGAGAAGACCATAAGTTCTGACCAAATTCCCAACTCCATTTGCAAAAAATACAGCCCCAAATTTGCAAGGAACCTCCACCATGCTTCACTGTTGCCTTCAAACACTCATTCTTGTATCGCTTTCCAGCCCTTTGGCAAACACACAACCTTCTGCTACAGCCAAATATTTAAAATTTTGACTTATCAATCCATAGCACCTGCTGCCATTTTCTGCACCCCAGTTTCTGTGTTTCCAGGAATAGTTGAGTCACTTGGCCTTGTTTCCACATTAAAGGTATGGCTTATTGGCAGCAAGTCTTCCATGACGACTAATTCTGACCAGACTTCTCTGGACAGTAGATGAATATACCACTGTTTTCCCTGCCAGGTGACACTAGGGATGGACAACTCCTCTGTACCTGAGATAGGGCAGGACTCTAAACATTTAAAAGTCCCTCCCCTCTTGATGTCCCCAGTGTTTTTTCGTCTCCCGTTTGTTGTTTTTCCTCGGCTATAGGTTGAGCCGGTTCCCTGGGCTAAGACCCTTTGGTGGGGTGTGCCTTTGCATCATAGCCGGATGGCTGGTGTCGCACCGCCCAGCGCATTTTTACCTTCTGCAATGAGGTGTCCTCTCGTTTCTCCTCGTGTGCGCGGCAGGAGTTCTGGGCAGCTTATATACCGCAGGGTGGCTTGGACGCCGCAGTTCGGCATCCCGGCATCGTCCGTCATGGCTATCCTATGGCTTCCGGCTGGGAGCATGTAAAAGATTCTAACACATTTAACATCTCTTCTAACCTTAAGAATATGATAAAGGACCATATGAAATTATTAGTATAGGCAATAGTCAAAGATATGTAATTATTGGGCATAAATAAATGATAATTAAGATATATTAATATGTTTCAATGGTAGGTTTCAAGGTTTCCTTGACCTTAATTATGGAATGAAGGATTTGCTGAACATACAGTCTATAGATAGGATGGTAACTTGTTAATGCATGGTAGTTGTAACTGTAAAAGGGCATTAACAGTAGGCGTACAGTGGCCACCTAAAATAGGGTTTGGGCGTGTAAGACCTAAAGTGAACATGTTTGAACACCTAATTGGGCGAAGACCAATAGACTGACATCATTTTCAAATTGTATATAAGCTTGGTGTTAGTGAGGCATGGGAGGGAGAGGTAAAGGAGAGATGTACTTGCCATCCACGGACACTTCACGTCCCAACACTCCCTCCCTCCATCCTCAGGAATGCAAAGGACAGATGTCATGAACTAAATTCCTCTCCAAGGTTTTGTAAGACTTGTTTCGTATTATTTTTGTTATCTTCTTTTTATATTCTTCTCTATTTTTGTTCGTATTAAATGTTTTACCTTTGTTTGCATCTAAGTGACTCTGCCTATTTTTGACGCACATACATATTTATGTGTTGTTCCCGAAGTTCTCGAAGTTTGTGTTTGGCCTATATTTTCTTACATATCTGGCGTGCCAGCCCTGCGTATTTTTTCCTGACCTTTGCCCTCCAGCTTGCTCAGGGGGAAGGGCAGATATATCTGTACACTTTTTGCAAACTGTCGGGAGAAAATTAAGAAAAGAACCTTTGAGAATACAGACTTCCAGACTTTAATGGAACTACACGTGCTAAGAAACGCTATTGACGGCAGACGCAAGAAAGCCATACAGCGTGATACAACAGCTACTCAAGGAGAGTTCACTAAGCAGAGTAAGTCATGGATTTTATAAAAACATATGCTAACAAAAGTATAATAACTTTTCAATTTGATAATTGTCCTACTAATGCATAGTTATGGGCTAGTTTGTACAAACAATATGAGCTAGAAAATATGAAATTGGATAAGAAATTGTTTTGTATAGATAAACTTAAGAAGAAAATGCAAAATGCCCTAAGCATGTTTAAAACATTTAATGACTTGATTGTGGAAGATTTACAGCCTAGACAAAGTATTTGCATGATCAACAAAGTTGTACCAGAATCTAACCCTGATGACAGTACTGACGACTTTAACAGCTGTCCCGACTGTTTTGTTTTAGCTCAGCAATTAGAGAACTTGGAGAGAGATATGGACAGACAAACTAATGACTGTCACAAGCCACTAACTAATCCTACTAATTCTGAATAAGTTGATACTACTAACCAAAGGTTGATATAGGAGTTTAATTAAGTGTGACTAATCAAGCTTTACCTATGACATCTAACTCACCTGTTTGCACGATTGTAGGTTTTAGTGGTATAGGTAATACTTCAGCAACTTTGGTTACTGGTGTTTTGTTTGAGATTCCTGGCTATTTGTGTACTGAAATTGATATCTGGCATTGTCCTAGCTCAGAAAATATCTTAGGGGCTGATGTAATGAGAGAACGAGGTTGGGTCATTGACTTAGGGAATCAAGTTATTTGGAAAAGTAATAACCTTAAAGGGCCTGTAGTAATTGATCCAAGTGACTACAGTATAGTGGCCGTCATCAATTTAATTGAGGAGGTATCCCCAAATCATGTTTGGCCACAAATGGATTTTAATGACTTGACTCTTGTAGAAATTGTGCAGAAACATCCCTCCAGATTCAATTAAGCCTTTGTCCAAAATTATTGAAGAACTTTCAACAAAGCGTCATACGCAAATTAAATTTGGTGACAAATTATCAGTTATGGGCCGTTAAGAAATCAGATAATTCTTATAGAATGCTTTTAGATCTGCGTATGTTTAATAAATGTACCCCAAATGTAGTGCCAATTGTAGCAGATACCCCTGACATCATGTCTCGATTGAATGCTAATGCTAAAAAGTTTTTCTCGGTATTAGATATCAGTAATGGTTTTTTCAGTATTCAGATAGAGTTGTCAATACAAATTTGCTTTTACTTTTCTGAATGAGCAATATGTATTTTGCAGATTACCACAGGGGGCGCACATGTCACCTAGTCTGTCAGCCATTGGCAAAAGAGTTATCAAAATTCTCAAGGCAAGATTGTATTCTACAGTATGTTGATGATATCTTGTTGGCAACAGAGAGTAGAGAGGAACACCTCACTTTGCTAGCAGAATTGTTTAATCTGTTGTATGAGTCAGGATTGAAATTAAATCCAAGGAAGGTCCAATTACTGTAACAAGAGGTTCAGTACTTGGGAGTTTTGATAAGTCCAAATCACATGTGTTGAGTTATTTCAGAGGGATTATCCATCTCTTTTTAGAATAGAAGTAGAGGAAACTGATGAACCTGTATTTGTAGATTGTTCTAGATTTTACTTGAAAGGATGAGCAATTCAGTATAGACTACCAGGACATTTTTCTGCCCAGAGAGCAGAAATTGAAGATGTTAAAAAAGTATTGGAAATTAACGAGAAAGAAAGCAATGATCCTTTGGTAATCTATAGCGATAGTTCATATGTCGTATGTTCACTAACAGACTACTTACCTGTGTATAAAAAAAAAGGTTTTGTGGATTCATCTAACAAAATCTTAAGTCATGTTGATAAATTGTAGACTATCTTTGAGCTTGCTTCTAAAAATCCTAACCGATATGCTATTGTCAAGGTACCAGGCCATAGCAGAGGGACTAGTGATTTAGCTTTGAGAAATGAGAAAGCAGATTCTCTAGTAAAGGAAGCAGCTTTGACAGAAAAGATAGTGATGGAACTGGAACCGTTGGAAGTACTACCAGTAAAGAGTAAGGAAGCAAATTTACCTTCATTCATCGATAAAGATGAAAGATGCGTTCATTATAGAATGTAGGAATAAAATAACACCTCCCTTTGTTTGTGAAAATGGAGTGGTGTGTTATGAGATGCAAGGTAATTTACTTCGAGTTGTGCCTAAACACTTGCAGACGGAATTCACCCGCTATAAGATGTAAAGATTAGGTCATGTGGGTTAGCAAAAGTTGCTGGAAAACTTCAAAGAGAAGTTTTTTTGGGACAAAAAGGTGGACTCTGTACAAAATGTTGTTCAGTCATATCTTATTTGTGCTCAAGTAAACCCCAGGCCTAAAGGACAAAAGTCTCCACTTCTAAGAATTGCACCTGCAGATGGTTCGTGGTCTATACTGCAGATTGACTACATAGGTCTCCTACTTCAGGTAACCAAGGTCTCAGGTATGCATTGGTTGTGGTAAATGTATTTTCTAAGTGGGTAGAATTGTAGCCTGTCAGGAATGATGATGCTTTGTCTACGGCAAAAGCATTAAGGAATCATGTTTATACTTGGGGAGACCCAAGGATGATTGCTTCTGACAGAAGGAGCCATTTTACTGGCAAAGTCATGCAGGCTGTTTGCGCAATCCTGGGGGTACGTCAACAATTCCATGTTCCATACCATCCTTAGTCCACAGGTATTGTAGAAAGAACAGAACGATTAAGTCTACAATTGCAAAAATGTTACTTGATAAAGGAAATAGTTGGGTTGATGCAGTACCTCTAGTATTGACGAGTATTAGGGGAACGAGCTCCTCAACTACCCACTATACAACTTTTGAATTAATGACAGGAAGGAAAATGCCATTGATCTTTCCTCATGAAACGTTTTTGTCTACTCCACAGAAAGATGCCATTGCAAGAACTAAGTGGTTACAGGTACTTCAGTAGAATTTAAAAACAATTCTTCCCCATGCAGCGTCTAGAATGCAGCGTATGGTGCCGACTCACTCTTCTAAATTTGTGAGAGGAGCATCAGTAATGATTAAGATTTTTAGGAAGGCGGGACCTTTGGAAAGCAATTGGGAAGGACCGCTTGAAATAATCGACACAATGGGTCAAGTAATGATCCTTGTTCAAAAAACAGAAAAGACTCTGAAATATACCCATAGGCAGCAGAAGCTGTGGTTACATGTTGACCAGTGTAAATTATATGTTTCTAACTAAATTCTGTTCTTGCAGGAACACAGTTCTGCAAGAAAATGGAGAAACAAAGCAGTTAACTATTGGAAGGAGAGCATTCTGAGAAACAGCAATACAAGAATCGTGACATCAAGATAGCATAGTTTTTTTGATAGCTGTGTTGTTTGATCTGTACCAAAAGCCAACTGGAATTGATGATCAGACAAAGGATTTATCACAGAAGATATTGTTATTACATAAGATAAGAGAAGTTCGGGTGGATCGACTCCTGACATCGGACATTGATACGTCAAGAGACATTGTTGGACGAATTTGATGGGAAAATCTGGAACAATTAGATGTTTCAGCTTGTCTTCATTTTGTTTCCAAAGTAATATGTCTTCCAGGGCAAGAAAAGGTTGTCTATCATTCATCGTGTGAGGCCAGGATTGAAAGTGTTACATCTATGCATGAATTAATGACTCAAGTAAAGATAGGGAAAGTTTGTTTTCAAGTAATGAAGGAAGAGTCATTGGTCAGAGCATTCTTTTCAAATTGTATGCATAATGAAACTCTTCACAGAGGATTATATTGCATAGAAGGAGATTTGAAAAAGTTGGAGATAGATGGGAAAAAGTTTAATGTCTCCACTATGGCATAGAGCGTTTAAAAACACTACCTCTGCAATTTAATCTCACACAGATAGACCATTTTCCTTGGAAAACATGGACAGAGGAAATAAAGAAAGATAAGGGATTATTGGCCATATTAAAGCAACAATTGAAAGATGCAGAAATTGTTTTCCTACATAAACAAGGAGAATTAGAACAAATTCAACATCAATGGAATGATATGTCTGGAGTTAGTTGGTGGTCAAATTTTAAAAAATCAGTAAATATGTGGTCACAATCTTCGGTTAAATTTGCAGCTGGGAATATATTGTCAAATCAAATTGTTATTATAGCTATACTTGTTTTATTATGTATTGACTATCAAAGTTTTCTTATGTGTAGTGTAGTGTATGTGTAGTAAGATGGATAAACAAGTTAAGTATGAAGTAGATAAGGGAGATGGAATATTAAGGGAAATGATAAAAAGAGCACAATCTTCTCATTCCATAGCAAACGTAGAAAAAAGGGTGTCACATGCTAATGATTATCATATGGTCCCAGGAAAAGTGTGATGTGATTGTAGTATAAATGTGATACAAATGTGATATGAATGGTGAGTAAATGTGTATATTGGAAAATATATGATAAGGATATTATCCTATCATCAGGGGGAATTGTAAAACATTCTAACACATTTAACATCTCTTCTAACCTTAAGAATATGATAAAGGACCATATGAAATTATTAGTATAGGCAATAGTCAAAGATATGTAATTATTGGGCATAAATAAATGATAATTAAGATATATTAATATGTTTCAATGGTAGGTTTCAAGGTTTCCTTGACCTTAATTATGGAATGAAGGATTTGCTGAACATACAGTCTATAGATAGGATGGTAACTTGTTAATGCATGGTGTAGTTGTAACTGTAAAAGGGCATTAAAGTAGGCGTACAGTGGCCACCTAAAATAGGGTTTGGGCGTGTAAGACCTAAAGTGAACATGTTTGAACACCTAATTGGGCGAAGACCAATAGACTGACATCATTTTCAAATTGTATATAAGCTTGGTGTTAGTGAGGCATGGGAGGGAGAGGTAAAGGAGAGATGTACTTGCCATCCACGGACACTTCACGTCCCAACACTCTCTCCCTCCATCCTCAGGAATGCAAAGGACAGATGCCATCAACTAAATTCCTCTCCAAGGTTTTGTAAGACTTGTTCCGTATTATTTTTGTTATCTTCTTTTTATATTCTTCTTTTATTTTTGTTCGTATTAAATGTTTTACCTTTGTTTGCATCTAAGTGACTCTGCCTATTTTTGACGCACATACATATTTATGTGTTGTTCCCGAAGTTCTCGAAGTTTGTGTTTGGCCTATATTTTCTTACAGAGCATTACCCACTTCCGGTAGTGTAGTCTCATTTTCGGCCAGTTTTGAAAATTTTGGTGGCAATCCGCCTCTGTTGCGGCTTACAGCCTGATTGCAAGCTATTTAAATGGATGGGTGAGTAGGTACTTTGCAATTTCAGTTACTGTTTGTATTTTCTAGGGTGCTGTTGCATCTGAAGTGGTCATGTTGGCTCCCGGCTCCTGAACATTCTAAGCTGCCCTCTGTTGAGGACATGCCTAAGAAGGCTTTGATGAAAACCTTGCAGGAAGAAGCTTTGCATCGCTTGCTTGAAATCAGTTGCGGATTCTGAGGCAGCTGGAGGAAGAGAGTTTTTGGCCTGGCTTAAAGAGGCCAGTTTTGTGCTACTCCACTGGTGGATGCCGCGGTTATGAGGGTCTCCAGAAAGACCACATTGCCACTTGAAGATGGCTCGTGTTTATCTGACCTTATGGAGAAGAAAGCTGAAGCAGACGTTAAGTCTTTTAAGGGCTCTGCTTCTGTTATCAAGCCAGGAATTGCATCTGCCTCAGTGTCCAGTACCCTTTAACCCCTTAATGTCTATTGTCGGGTCAGGCACGTCATGCAAAACGGTCACGTCACGACCTATGACGTGCCTGACACGTCATGAGACTTAAACAAGCTTAGAAAGTGTACCACAAAGTGTGGCAAAGGCTGGTGGTAGAATCTCATGCATGGAAAGGGTTAAATACTACCAATGTAAATACCTTGGGGTGTCTAGTTTTCAAAAATATATGGTTTGATGGGGTAAATTGTAGTGGCCGGGCTCAAAGATAAGGCATAGGCACAGACTGACCAAAATAGGGGAAAAAAAGCGCACTTCCCAAATGTGGCCTTTTAACCCCAAACAGCAGTCAAAACCATGCATGAGTGGTATCACTGTACTCGAGAGATGTTGCTGAACACATATTGGGGTGTTGTTTGACATATACCTGGAGCTATAAATGTATACCCAAAGTACAATTTGTGTGAAATACCCAAAAAAATACTACCACAAAGTGTGGCAAAGGCTGGTGGTAGAATCTCATGCATGGAAAGGGTTAAAACACTAGCATTTGAAATACCTTGGGGTGTCTAGTTTTAAAAAATATATGGTATGATGGTAAAAATTGAATTAGCCGACTTCAAAGATGGTCCTATGAGGACATGGGGGCAGAATGACCAGATGTAAAAGTTCCAAGTTAAAAAATGTGCACTTCCTAAATGTGGCGTTTTACCTCCCAAACAACCCGACAAACCCACGCATGGGGGGTATCACTGTACTCAGGAGATGTTGCTGAATACATATTGGGGTGTTTTTTGAAAGTGTCATATACCAGGAGCTGTAAATCCATACCTGAAGAGCAATTTT
>VKOC01000608.1:143017-186606 GCA_009364415.1 Spea multiplicata
CAGATAGAGTTGTCAATACAAATTTGCTTTTACTTTTCTGAATGAGCAATATGTATTTTGCAGATTACCACAGGGGGCGCACATGTCACCTAGTCTGTTTCATCAGGCATTGGCAAAAGAGTTATCAAAATTCTCAAGGCAAGATTGTATTCTACAGTATGTTGATGATATCTTGTTGGCAACAGAGACTAGAGAGGAACACCTCACCTTGCTAGCAGAATTGTTTAATCTGTTGTATGAGTCAGGATTGAAATTAAATCCAAGGAAGGTCCAATTACTGAAACAAGAGGTTCAGTACTTGGGAGTTTTGATAAGTCCAGGCCAGAGACGTCCTTTGCAGGAAAGAGTAGCAACAGTAGCAGCTTTGCCTGTACCTACAACTTTCAAAGCTTTAAGACAATTCCTGGGACTTGTAAATTTTTCTAGAGACTTCATAGAGGGCTTTGCTGAAAAAGCTAAACCCTTATATGATTTACTAAAAAGTACTGATGATGACAATTCGTTTGGTCCATGGGGAGATGAGCAGCAGAAAGCGTTTGAGCAACTAAAACTTGATTTACAGAGAGCACCAGCTTTGACAACTGTGTATCCATCTAAGCCTTTTGCTTTACAAGTTCATACCTCGGAGACGGCTGTCTCGGCAGTTCTACTGCAGCTACAGGGAAAGGAATGGAGAATAGCTGGCTATTTTTCCAAACTCCTTTCACCTGTGGAAAAAGGGTTTGAAACGTGTGCAAGACACCTGGTCGGTGTACACTTTGCAGTCAAGGCGACTGAACATATTGTTGGTTTTAACAAACTAATTCTGCAGACCCCTCACTCCACCTTGAAATTGCTTCTTGAAAAAAGTATCCCAGGAGTGTCACATCAAAGATTTGCACATTGGTTGTTGTCTTTATCTCCAAAACAGATTGAAGTGGATCATAAAGCTAAATATGTGCTCCCTCAACTAATGCAATATGAGGGTGAATCACATGAGTGTGTTGAGACATTTCAGGGGGATTTTCCATCTCTCTTTAGAAAAGAAGCAGAGGAAACTGATGAACCAGTATTTGTAGATGGTTCTAGATTTTGTTTGAAAGGACAATATTATACCGGATATGCCATTTGGTTTCCAAAGAAAGGTCGAGCTATTCAGCATAGACTACCAGGACATTTTTCTGCCCAGAGAGCAGAAATTGAAGCTGTTAAAACAGTATTGGAAATTAATGAGAAAGAAAACAATGATCCTTTGGTAATCTATAGTGATAGTTCATATGTCGTACGTTCACTAACAGACTACTTACCTGTGTGGAAAAAACGAGGTTTTGTGGATTCATCTAACAAAATCTTAAGTCATGTTGATACATTGCAGACTATCTTTGAGCTTGCTTCTAAAAATCCTAACCAATATGCTATTGTCAAAGTACCAGGCCATAGCAGAGGGACTAGTGATTTAGCTTTGGGAAAGCAGATTCTCTAGCAAAGGAAGCAGCTTTGATAGGAGAGTTAGTGATGGAACTAGAACCGTTGGAAGTACTGCCAGTAAAGAGTAAGGAAGCAAATTTACCTTCATTTAGTGATGAACAGATGAAAGATCCGTTCATTGTGGAATGTAAGAATAAAATAACACCTCCTTTTGTTTGTGAAAATGGAGTGATTTGTTATGAAATGCAAGGTAATTTACTTCCAGTTGTGCCTAAACACTTGCAGACGGAATTCACCCGCTATAATCATGAAAGTTTAGGTCATGTGGGTCAGCAAAAGTTGCTGGAAATTCTCAAAGAGAAGTTTTATTGGGACAAAATGGAGGACTCTGTACAAAATGTTGTTCAGTCATGTCTAATTTGTGCTCAAGTAAACCCCAGGCCTAAAGGACAAAAGCCTCCACTTCTAAGAATTGCACCTGCAGACGGTCCGTGGTCTACATTGCAGATTGACTACGTAGGTCCCTTACCTTCAGGTAAACAAGGTCTCAGGTATGCATTGGTTGTGGTAGATGTATTTTCTAAGTGGGTAGAACTGTTGCCTGTCAGGAAAGATGATGCTTTGTCTACGGCAAAAGCATTGGTGAATCATGTTTTTTGTACTTGGGGAATCCCAAGGATGATTTCTTCTGACAGGGGAAGCCATTTTACTGGCAAAGTCATGCAGGCTGTTTGCGCAATCCTGGGGGTACGTCAACAATTCCATGTTCCATACCATCCTCAGTCCGCAGGTATTGTAGAAAGAATGAACAGAACGATTAAGTCTAGAATTGCAAAAATGTTACTCGATAAAGGAAATACTTGGGTTGATGCAGTACCTCTGGTATTGATGAGTATTAGGGGAACAAGCTCCTCAACTACCCAGTATACACCTTTTGAATTAATGACAGGAAGGAAAATGCCATTGATCTTTCCTCATGAACCGTTTTTGTCTACTCCACAGAAAGATGCCATTGCAAGAACTAAGTGGTTACAGATACTTCAGGAGAATTTAAAAACAATTCTTCCTCACGCAGCGTCTAGAATGCAGCGTATGGTACCGCCTCACTCTTCTAAATTTGTAAGAGGAGCATCAGTAATGATAAAGACTTTTAGGAAGGCGGGACCGTGGGAAAGCAATTGGGAAGGACCGTTTGAAATAATAGACACAATGGGTCAAGTTATGATCCTTGTTCAAAGGACAGAAAAGACTGTGAAAAATACCCGAAGGCAGCAGAAGCTGTGGGTACATGTTGACCAGTGTAAATTGTATGTTTCTAACTAAATTCTGTTCTTGCAGGAACACAGTTCTGCAAGAAAATGGAGGAGCAAAACTGTTTACTATTGGACAGAGAATCTCCCGAGAAACAGCAATACAAGAAGCATGACATCAAGATAGCGTGCTACAGATTACTTCCATGGTTGTTGGTGCTGAGTTTTTTGATTGCTGTGTTGTTTGAACTGTACCAAAAGCCAACTGGAATTGATGATCATACAAAGGATTTACCACAGAAGATATTGTTATTAAGATAAGAGAAGTTCAGGTGGATCGACTCCTGACATCGGACATTGATACATCAAGAGACATTGTTGGACGAATTAGATTAATTATGGTTAAGATATACAGATTTCGTATTTGATGGGGAAAATCTGAAACAATTAGATGTTTCAGCTCATCTTCATTTTGTTTCCAAAGTGATATGTCTTCCAGGGCAAGAAAAGGTTGTCTATCATTCATCGTGTGAGGCCAGGATTGAAAGTGTTACATCTATGCATGAATTAATGACTCAAGTAAAGATAGGGAAAGTTTGTTTTCAGGTAATGAAGGAAGAGTCATTAGTCAGAGCATTCTTTTCAAATTGTATGCTTAATGAAACTCTTCACAGAGGATTATATTGCATAGAAGGAGATTTGAAAAAGTTGGAGATAGATGGGAAAAAGTTTAATGTCTCCACTATGGGCATAGAGCGTTTAAAAACACTACCTCTGCAATTTAATCTCACACAGATAGACCATTTTCATTGGAAAACATGGACAGAGGAAATAAAGAAAGATAAGGGATTATTGGCCATATTAAAGCAATAATTGAAAGGTGCAGAAATTGTTTCCCAACATAAACAAGGAGAATTAGAACAAATTCAACATCAATGGAATGATATGTCTGGAGTTAGTTGGTGGTCAAAATTTTAAAAAAATCAGTAAATATGTGGTCACAATCTTCGGTTAAATTTGCAGCTAGGAATATATTGTCAAATCAAATTGTTATTATAGCTATACTTGTTTTATTATGTATTGTCTATCAAAGTTTTCTTATGTGTAGTGTAGTGTATATGTAGTAAGATGTATAAACAAGTTAAGTATGAAGTAGATAAGGGAAATGGAATATTAAGGGAAATGATAAAAAGAGCACAATCCTCTCATTCCATAACAAACGTAGAAAAAAGGGTGTCACATGCTAATGATTATCATATGGTCCCAGGTAAAGTGTGATGTGATTGTAGTATAAATGTGATACGGATGTGATACGAATGGTGAGTAAATGTGTATATTTGAAAATATATGATAAGGATATTATCCTATCATCAGGGGGAATTGTAAAAGATTCTAACACATTTAACATCTCTTCTAACCTTAAGAATATGATAAAGGACCATATGAAATTATTAGTATAGGCAATAGTCAAAGATATGTAATTATTGGGCATAAATAAATGATAATTAAGATATATTAATATGTTTCAATGGTAGGTTTCAAGGTTTCCTTGACCTTAATTATGGAATGAAGGATTTGCTGAACAGGCAGTCTATAGATAGGATGGTAACTTGTTAGTGCATGGTAGTTGAATCTGTAAAAGGGCATAACAGTAGGGTTACAGTGGCCACCTAAAATAGGGTTTAGACGTAAAGATCTTAGTGAGCATGTTTACCCAATTAGGTGAAGACCAATAGACTGACATCACTATCCAAGGCACATATAAG
Source organism: Spea multiplicata (assembly GCA_009364415.1). Classification (NCBI taxonomy): domain Eukaryota; kingdom Metazoa; phylum Chordata; class Amphibia; order Anura; family Pelobatidae; genus Spea; species Spea multiplicata. Next base: position 147,441 of record VKOC01000608.1, read on the forward strand.
CTAGGCCTGTGTAAGACATGGGGAGGCATGGGAAGAGAGGTCGAGAGATGATGTACTTGCCATCCATGGACACTTCACGTCCCAACACTCCCTCCCTCCATCCTCAGGAATGCATAGGACAGATGTAATGAACTAAATTCCATCCAAGGCTTTTGTAAGACTTGTTCCGTATTATTTTTGTTATCTTCTTTTTATATTCTTCTTTTATTTTTGTTCGTATTAAATGTTTTACCTTTGTTTGCATCTAAGTGACTCTGCCTATTTTTGACGCACATACATATTTATGTGTTGTTCCCGAAGTTCCCGATCAAAGTTTGTATTTGGCCCATATTTTCTTACAGGTGCCCTAAGCCAAAGGAGAGCATTCTGCAGTTACAGGTAACAGATTCTCAGCTGACAATTATACCTGTCTACACTTATCCTATGTTTTTACAAGAAATCATTGATTTACATATCCGACAGATAAAAGGTAGGGCTAATAGATTTGACATGATCTGCACTCAAGATATTCACTCAAATGAATATTCTCTTGATTACATATGATGCATACATGCATAAATAATAGCGTAGTGATGCATGTAATTATTGGAAAATTACTCTCCTGGTCTCTTTCCCATCCAGTTAATGCCTCCAAGCTATTTCCAATAAAAAAAAAGAATATTTCAAAGGTGGCGCTTATGCCAGCAAAGCCTGTTTCACACAAGATGCAAAGAGCTGATACACGCTCTTCAATATGAAACCAGCTATGAAAGAACAGTCGCAACATTCACAAGATCATTAGTGCAATTATGTTTGACAAGTGTCATTATTTACCGCCGCATCATTAAACTCAAATTAAATCTCCAACCACAGTGGCTGAGTAACCAAAAATCATGGGGCCCCCTATAAGCTGTATCGAGGGACCTTACCTGAGTTTGTGTCCAGCTTTGTATCTAAATATTTGTGTACTGAAGTGTTTTACTGAATGTGTTACATTAGTGCTCACGTAGATTATGGAGCAAACGAAGGCAATTTTGCTCAAAGTACGAGCCTATGGTATGTTAACAAATTCCTTGCCTATTCTCATAAATAAAATGTTACAGACGTAATAAATAGCACATATCGGCCAGTTTCAAATACTCAAATAGTACACTTCTGCACCAAGAAGTGGAGGAGCTAAAACCGATCCGAGTGTTTGTGCCCCGGCTCAACCGCAAATCCAAATATATGTATATGGCACAAGGAAAGAGCAGGGGTCTTAAGCTTGGACATGCATGTTAGAGATACACAATTTACGATCTACGAGTCCTGGGAATCAACCTGAGTGCCTTCTGACAGCATTTATAATGTGAGGGGACATTAGATATGTGACCTCGAAGCTGCTTTACTGCCATGTTTGATGGTGGCCTTTTTATTTTAATGTTAGGCACACATCCTGAGAATCAGATATGGAAAGAAGGTATAGCTTTAGCCAATTTGGTTTGGCTAAATGACTATTGCTGGGTAACCCGCCATTCAAAGTACGTACATATCTAGTGGACCCAAAAAAGGGCAGAACACACTTTGCTTATTTGCATTGAAACATGTCAAAGTCAAAATATATCTTCTTATTAATAATAATAATAAATACATAAATCACTAAAGTGGTGATACATATTTTCAATTTAAAATATAGTCAGATCAGTTGAAATGTAGAAATGGTAGGCTTTCGCAACTTGGCCTAAACAACCCTTCTTAGAAATTGTAATGCAGTCTAGGAATATCAGCAGTGTTTTTTTGTAAATGTGAGGAAGCCCTTATTGGTATTACTAGGAAGAGGGTGCAATACATAATTTCCCTGCTATGTTCTTATAATGAGTTGCTGGTTGAAAAGTGACAAAATAACAAGAATATGAACATAACCGATTGTTCTACTGATACTACAATAAGAGTCTTACTGAACTGGTTCCCTAGAAGTACAATCCACACATCTCCAAGTAAGTTTTTATTTTCAAGACCTCGTCTGGAGAACCAAATGAATGAACCAGAATGTATATCATACCCCCCAACATTAAAGGTATAAAAGTTGGGACAACTGTGTTTGGAGTATGGCTAGAGGCAAGGAGAGACAGTAGGGCAGCTAGGCAGGTCAGCAGTATACTGCCTAAAAATCATGACTTGGGTCACTAAGGGGAAATGTTAATTACTACATTTGTGATGTTTCAAGTTTGTAAGTACATACCTGGCTAATTTCATGGTTTCTGTGCAGAATGTGAGATTGTTTAATACTGGCCTCTGCACAATGCCAGTTGGCGTTCAACTACAGCTTTATTAAACCTCTTGTGTCCATCACAAAGTCAACCTTTGTCAATATTATATATACAAGGCACAGATTGTTCTTTTTCGTAATCCACAAGGCAGATTTCAATATTATAAATATTTGTATAGTTCTAAATATGCTGCATCATTCTGGCACACAATCCTGTATTATGAGCCTGTTGCCCACTAAAATAGTATAACAGTATTATACTTTACTTTCTCTGATACCAGGAAACATAGGAATGAAAGGCAGTTTTGGGAGCATTCAACCTGTCAGTTCCTAAAAAGGGAAGTCTCATGGAAAAATGTTTTTCTTCTTGAGCATAATGGTTTTATCTCAGCTTCTTCCAATAAACATTCTTTATCTGTAGACCTGGAGGCCGCCATTGTTGTTGGTCATATGGTATTTTGAGTGACTTCCCCTGGTAAAACACCACACTGAGCTGAATCTTTATGGCAATGGTAATGAAGTCCACTCCTTTGATGTTGCCCAGGTCTGAAGGGCCCTTTCTAAACAATTTTGAAGGAGGAGACAGGAACAAGGGGTTGCAGTGGTCGCCCTGCCCCCCTAGAGGCATGGGTCCCATCGCAGAGGTACAACCTCAAACAATGCCAGCGCTAAGCTGGAACATTGTGACTCAAGCTGCACCTTCCGTGTATTATAGTTGGATGTGACCGGGCTTGGATTCCCTCTGTTCAGCCCTTAAAAGGTCTAGGTCAAAGCTTATACCGTTTATTGGGCCATTGAAGAATGTGATGTCACATAGTGTTTTCAGGACATCAGAGGTCTCTTTTACATCTTTTTCTATGTAGCCCCAAAGAAATTAAGCAACATCGACTACAGACGCTATCTTCTCTTGGACCCAATACAGCTATATTCATTTACTTTGATGTTGCAATTGTCTGAAATGCTTTACAGGCTTTGGTCTGCTTCTTATTTCACTTGCTCTATAGTTTCTAAGACCGGATTTCACAATGTACAGTAAACAAAATAGGTTCCAGAATCCTACAAAAAATGTATTGTGGTCTAGTTTGGCAAGACATGTTGTAGAGAAATGAAGACATGAGATGGGTTATATCTAGCATATCTAGGGAGGTGCATATAGACTGCAAATAATATCATCAAGAAAATGACAGTGGTAACACCACAAACATTATGTTAGCAAGTAACATTTCTGGCTTTAGCTTAGGCAATGTGGCTTCATTCAGAAACCTACAGTAGATCTTCAGAGTGGTGGTGAGACTAAATGTTTTGAGACAATGGTAACAAGTAAAGATGGAAAGGTGGGCAAGGTGACACAATGATTAAAAATGGCGCACACTTATGGTTCATGGTGCCCGACCCAACCATCGAATTCAGTCAGTATTGTGTTTTCTATTTTGGAACTTAAGAAGGCCCTTCATCTTTATATAACATTCTCCGAGTCCAAATACTCAATGTTTATATGATTCCCACCAACAGGTAAATTAGTCTGATCAGAGAAAACAACGTATTTAGAAGTAGAATAAAGGAGCTGAGACTCCTACCTAGAATCACCAAATCAGCTTCCAAGAAGAATGAGATGCACTATATTGACTTCACAGTAGACTAAGGGGCATTTGGCTGTGGGCAATGCAGCCAACAGAGTTTATGCTTTGAGACATGTTCTGTCTTTCACAGTTTACTGTATCTAAAAATTAAAGGAAAGGTTTTAAAACATCATTGCCAGAATGATCAGTTACGATTCTTTAGTCATTAACGTCTGTGTCTGAAAACCAAATACACATTTAAATAATCAACAAATAATATGAACTTAAAAAAAAAACACACCGTGGGCAAATGTATGAGCCAGTCACAAAAGTTTTTTGTTTTGTAGTAATTACAGAGTTTACAGTCTTAGCTTGCTCCGTGACAACTTCTACCCTGAGGTGTCTTATACATGACAAATGATGGTTCGTTGTAAAGCAGTGTACAGTGTCATGGGGGAAAGATTGATTCCTCTGCTGTTAGTGTATCCCAGCAGGCTGGTATGATAGTATCAGCTGTGAACTGGCCCTGTGCTAGAAGGAGTTCATTAGTGGGGTCAAACCTCTCATTGTAAATAATGCAGATAGTGTGGGTGCAAAAGTGGGTGTATATTGCTTGGATACAACAAAAGAACGGGGGTATCCATTGTGATTGCTACAAATACCTCTCCCGCTGAGATTTTAAATAGTTGCAAAGATAAAACGGCATTCTTTTATGTGTACTAATGCTATTTTTCTTCTACCACCAGTATTTATATATATATATATATATATATATATATATATATATATATAATATCATCCGTTCCAGTTCATCCCAAAGGTGTTCGATGGGGAGGTCAGGGCTCTGTGCGGCCGGTCAAGTTCTTCCACACCAAACTCATCCATCCATGTCTTTATGGAGCTTGCTTTGTGAACTGGGGCACAGTCATGCTGGAATAGAAAGGGGTCTTCTCCAAACTGTCCCCACAAAGCTGGAAACAGAGTATTGTCCAAAATGTCTTGGGATGCAAAAGGGGAAATACGAAGACAGTTTGGACAATGCTATGCTTACAGCTTTTTGGGAACAGCCGCAGCCAAATATACCATAATAACACTTGACTACCTTAACTGTTGAGTCCGCACTCCTTAATTGCGTAAAGTGCCAGGGTCCAATTTATTTGTTTTAAACAGCCAGTATCAGACTTCAGTGGTAAAATCCACCCTAGCACTTTAAGCAATATATCACAGACGAGTGGACATGAAACTAAAGGTAGTCATGTTTATTATATTATATAGTATATATTATATATATATATACATAGAGTCAAGTTTCTGCATGCTGTGCTTGTTCTACCTGATATAAAGATTCAGAGCTTAATAAGTGGTTGGTCTCGTCTTAGAGGCAGAAGCCATATACCTATCCCATGCATGTGCAAACCCCCTTACTGTATTCTCCTCTACCACTTCTGACGGGAGGCTGTCCCATGTATCTACCGTCCTCTTGGTAAAGTAAACCTTCCTTACATTATGTCTAAACCTCTGGCCCTCTAATATTAGATTATGATCTCTTATTCTAACATTTCTCCTCCTGCTCTTTGTTACATCCCTAAATGTGTGGAATTTTAAGTCACATCTGTGTTCTGAATTGCTTCTTATCGTTCTGAGCTAATTAATTCTATATACACGCTAAAAACAGCAAAAGCTAGGCTGTGAAAATCAACATTAAGTAGGTGAAGCTTAATTAATTTCACATGTATTTTCTTTTAACCTGAGCTGTATTTACAGAGTAAATGTATGGAATTAAAAAGCAATGTATATATTGTGCAACTGGATCTGACAGCAGATTAGAAATCATGTTGGATTTCTGTGGTCCTGCAGGTGGGGGAAATCTTCCCTCTGGAAAATTGCCCAATAAACTTGAAAGGCACTCTGAAGCAATCAGGGGCAATTATAAGGAGGGGAATTTAAGAAGCCAGTTGGTCTGAAATCTAAGAATATGCGAATGAAAGTAAAGTAACGTAAGACAGAGAACGGGCTGAAATAAAAGGGGGCATCAAAATGAGAGAACAGAAAGATCTTAACACTTTGATCTACTTTATCCCTCCATTGGAAATCCAAGTTAGATAGCCTTCTACTGCCCAATATGCAAATGAGCTTAAACAAGACATTTGTATATTGTAATCTCACTTGATCAGTGCCCTCCTCACCATTGTTTCTGGAAGGCCACATTGTTACGTGATGCGCTACTTTTTATGTTCTGTTTAACTATTGTACAATGCCGTGGAATTTGATGGCGCTATATATATATATTGTAAGCTCGTTTGAGCAGGGCCCTCCTCACCTGTTGTCTCTGTAAGTCAAATTGTTATGTTATATACTACTTGTTTTGTCCTGTCTACCCATTGTACAGCGCTATGGAATTTGATGGCGCTATATAAACAATAAATAATAATAATCTGGACCCGAGTGGCGGACACAACCTGTTTAAAACCATATATTTTTATCTTTATATTTGCATGGAAATTTGGAAGTTGCTCCATGGTGCTGCTTTACAAACAAGATCCTTAACCACTAGTTGGATTTGTTTCAGACTTAGCAAAGCTAATTTTAGGGCCATTTCCATGAGTTAGTGTGAGTTGGTTAAGCTGAGTATTTACTCTTTTCTGCCCCAGACTTTATCAGAAAAAGAATAATGATAGGGCTTTAGCTGGGTAAGTATTTGCTGAGGATTTTAGTGACGCCGGGCAATGTCCCCAGCTCCAGGTGATCCAACCATCCCCTATCATCTCAGCCTCGTTACATAATCGTCTGTGTGTTAAAGGACAGCATCACACAAATATTTTATTAGCCTACCTACAATAAAGCAGGGCCCAAATTGTGCCCAAATATATGTTAGATCAATTTATGTGCGTGTGTGTTTTTTGAATTGTTGTTTTTATCACAAATTACAGATCATGTCTTCATTCTTGTAAATAATAAAAATTGAGGATCAAATGAAGAAGTTCTTTTTGTGGAGAAACCTGGATTCCCGGTGCTGCTGTATATATATATATATTTATAGTTATTAAAGGGTTAATATTTAAAGTGTCTCAGAGTCAGGTATACACATGAAGAGGCACAACCACAAGTACTGAAATAATATCCTTAATAATCTCACCATTTAATTGGACAAAAAGCATAATTTGGTCCCTGGCTCAGCTCATAACAGAAGGCAAAATGGAATCCCCAGTAATGTGATGAAAATAACAAAAATATCCCAAAAAGTTGCCCAACCAGAGGATTCCCTAATAAACCCCCCCCACACACACACACACACACTTCTACATGAACCAAATTAAAACACCACAACACAATGAAAAAAATGTTAGAAATTAGGATATTTTTTTCAATTTTGAGTTTATTAAGTTTTTGTAGTAGTGCAGTAGCCTATTTCTGGCTACACTGTATCACAGGCAGCTCACTCATATATAAAAAGTAAGGGTTTTTTTCTGTGGTTAATTTATAAAAGTACATGAAATCGGTTTTTGAAAAAATATGTAGTTTTAATGAGTAATTACACCAATGTACCTACTTTCCCATTAGAAATCAAGTTTCCGTATAATGATCTATTTTTCAGAATCCTTATTTTCTGCCTTTTCGGCTGTTTTTCTCAGACTTCAAAATGCTGCTACCAGTATATCTTTCAGACTTTCTAATTTGGGGCCAAAGTTTGAATTTCTAAACTCAATGATATATACTCTGACACCCGAGGGCCGTGGCAGGGCAGCCTCTATTAAAGGCCAAAAGCCAGCCTCCATTTGCTGAACTCTAAATGAAGGCTTTGTTTGTTAGATCAGTCCACGTAATCAGGTATCGGAGGCTACACATCAACAGCACAGAGATTTTGTCCTTTTGTAATCTTATCAACGTGACAAAAGTCTATTAGCATAAGGGGTCATGTCTGAGAGCACAAGGTAACTTATGCAAGACACAAACAGAGCATCCAAAGTACCCTTCCATTTTATTCCAGGGATTTATTGACCATGTTGTAATAAGGTCACGATTCCCCTCTAAAGAGACGATATCGTTTCCATTCTGGCTAGTCATACTTACGTGAAAAACAGAAAAAAAACAGATTGAGTCGTTTAACCTTCAATGTCACGAAAGTCCTATTTTGCTCACAATTCTGTGCCTTGGAACGCTGCTTTCTTGGGAATAGCCTTTTTACCTGATTTTCAATTACCGGTATTATCTACGTAGCCAGCCACAAAACCTTATTTATCACTTTAATTTGTGGAATTGCTAAATAATAATTCTAATTCTGATTTAGTGATTCTGGGAGTATTGTAGCCTGTGACACTAAGCGGCTACCGAAATCTTTTGCGGGGAACATTTGGATTATTCTATGTTTCGTTTAATGTAGCTGTTCCCCTGCCGATTAAGCACAGTACACTACAATTTGTATATAAGTGTTTGATTATCTGCTAGGTGCAGTGGCCCTCTGGCTACATGACCCTAACCTCAGACATCCCATTCAAGCCTAAATTGATCCCTTGTGGTCATTCTGTGTTTGCAATAATGAAACAGAGGTTTGGTTTCAAACCTTTCAAAAAGTCTCACATTTTAGAACAAGGATCACAGCCTAGCAGGGTCCGACTGGGGAATAAAAGCGGCCGTGGCCAGCGGCTGTTAAATGATGTCCAGGCAGCTGTCGGCAGGATAGGCACTGTGAGTGTATTTGCTTGCGGCTACATGTATCCAGCCATGGCGGCATATTCAGACGCCGGATTTGTGCCAAATTGTAATCTTGTTTCAGCAGGACCCGCCGTACCTGTTGTTGTTATGTTATATATTATTTGTTATATGTTGTTTACACCTTGTACAGCGCCGTGGAAAATTACATATTCGAATAAAACATGGACTTTTGCTCACATACCTAACCACTCAGGCCCGGCCTTAGGGGTGTGCGACCTGTGCGGCTGCACGAGACTTAAATTAAAGCATCAGGTTTTTGGGGTTTTTTAACTTTATTTAACATTAAATATTATTTTATGTTAAATAAAGTTTTTTTTTTAACTTTATTTAACACGGAGGATGTTAAATAAAGTTAAAACAAAAAAAACTGGTTTTTAATTTATGTCCTGGGCAGGGGCGCGGAGGTTGCTCGTGAAGTTTTCAGCAACCGCTCGGCGCCCCCCTCACCTCCGTGACCCGTCGCCGGTGCCGGCGTTTCATGCTGAGCGCTTGGAAATTATTCTGGCGCTCAGCTGTGAAGCGCGCACTGCAGCAGAGCGGTAAGTACGGACGCCTCCCGCTCCACCGCAGGACTCCGGCAACAGGTAAGTAAGGATTAGGGAGAGGGGGGTTAGATAGTGAGAAGGGGCAGAAGGGGGAGGCAGTTAGAAGGGGGCAGAGGGGAAGGCAGTGAGAAGGGGCAGGGGGGCGAGATTTTTTTCCCTTTTTTGGGATGGGGGGCGCCATAGGAGTAGTCCGCACAGGGCGCCAGAACACTTAAGACCGGCTCTGTAACCACTATCCCTAATGTATTTGCAAGCAGATATAAACCATTTAAACATGTACTTTTTCTCATTGTCTTACAGAGGTTATTTTCAGAAGTCAGGATGGGGTTTATAAAGAAGTCTGTTTTCCATCTGTTCGCACGTAAAACTATTGCTATAAATAGATAGGTTTGGTGCTAACAGTTTATGTGTCTTTGATACTAAGGTATCCCTGACTGCTTAGCGTCTGAATCTAATTAGAGCCGGCACCTAACTACATTCAATTTGTGTAAAGTACCATTTCTTGCTAATCCGATAACATAGTAACACTGCTCCCTTTGTTAGTGTCGCTGTATCATTAACCGTCTCACGCGAGAAAATTTTGTTGTTTATCTCCTATAGGTTTCCTATTTCTATTTGTTTCTGTGGACTCTTTATTAGCTTCTTTTAAATCAGGGTTAATTCATCACAGGTTTTTTTAGGGTGAGAGTAGAATGTTTACCTAAGGTTAGCTGCATTGATCTTGTCAACACTCTAATTGGTCGAGTTCTCTCACTCCCCCCTAGCTCCTATTGGTTCTTGCTTGATCCGCCGTTAATCTTGTCTCTGATTGGTCTGGGTTCTTCATTAACCCACGGTTTTATTAATTTAGAGTTTTGTAGGGTCCTGCTGTATCATACCTATAGACAGATTTTCTCTTGCTCAGTTGTATTACTGGATTTCCATAGCTGCTCACACAACCTCACGTCTCCGAGTCATATTAAATCTTAAAATAAGTTGCTGTTTTTAGGATTTGAGCATGAGCCAAGGTCTCCAAAGAGTTTCAGGGTATTGTCATAAACTTTTAAACAATTAAGTCCTACTGATTGATAAAACTTGCTGCGGCTCCCTTGCAAACTCAATTCCCAGTTCAGTTTCATGAGCAGCCAGAAGTTCTTCAGTTGAGCCCCTATTTAACTACAAGTGGAATACAACTTAGAACTGAATTGTCCAAAACCTCAAGATCAGGGGATCCATAACATAAGTTACACCTAAAAATCAACTTTCCATGCCAGGAGGAAAAGACTGCACAAGCAAAAAGCGGCTTGTTCAGTAAAGAGAGAGTAAAGGGAGAGTTCGCAGCATTTGTGACAAAGCACCTCTGGTGTTAGCTATAAACTGTTTGACTTCTCATCCTCATGGAGTGCCAGCTCTTTAATTTTTGAACTGCGGTGTAGTTATGGTTTCAACTCTCTGAACTCACTATGATGTACATTGATTATCGTGATATATGAAGGGCCATTCCTGGCAAATTTCTCTGAAATCCTGTGGCCCTGCATAATGCATGATTTAATCTGATTTCAAGAAATCTCACAGTTTAAAATTGCTTTTTTTACTGGACAATCCAAGCTACTCCTGGAGCAGAAGCTCACTGGGGTTTGACTTCATGATATAAAGTCATTGAGATGTTTGCACTGATAGACTTAATTCACAATATGGGGTTACAATCAACTTTCACAATCATGTAATTCTTCTCGTGTCCCATGGCCTCCCACCTGGACAAGGACCCTAAGTTTATATAGCCCTTGTGTATGAAGATTAAGGGTGATAGATACTTAGGCCAGAAGGCCAATATCAGTAATCTTAGCTGAGCAGGCATTTTTTTTAGAAAGAATAATAATGAACTCTAAAGCTATCCTTAATTTTACACAGGATTCTAATGCTCTATAGTTTCTTCTTTTGGCGAATGCAATACATATACTATTGTGGCCAAACCAGATGGATAGGGCATCCTGCTCTGGTTTTCAGTATGACAGTTCTACTATCGGGAATTGAGGAGGCAAAGTGTTCTCATGTAGATATTATTGAACCTGAATAATAAGGGTGGTACTGGGGGGAGGTATAGAATGAGGTCCTTGTGAGTAGAGACAGTGGAGGATTTTGATTAATCATTAATGACATGAATCTCTATGGTCCTGGGATAAAAGGGAAGGACCCTTCATGCATTATCTAAAACAAAAGACCTCCATAGATCACATGTTTTCAGATGTAAATTGTGGACCTAAAACCTGCAGGGATGAATGGCATTGTGAATGCATTTGGCTCAAAGTTTGGCCAGTTGGCTCACTATTTGCCGTGATTTCCCATAAGTTACGTAGGAGCTCAGCTTGGGGGAGTTCACAATACCTTAGTTGGTGGGAAGGCTTATATTGGTGAACTGTCGGGATGTTTTAAATTGGCTTCAATCTCCCCCTGCTCTTGAGACCCTGCCCAGCTTAACCCACTGGATAGCCCAAGTTAGAAATACTTATAATTTGCCAGCAGATAACAACTATTCGTTCCATCTAGTCATAGAGTTTTTTCCTAATGTTAGAGACTCAAACCTTAATTGGTCCTTGGCTATCCATGTGCCTACCCCATTCCTTGTAATTTGAACAAGATAGTTAATTGCCTACTTACATCAACTATGACCCTTGTGAATACTCTCCAAAATGTACAAAGTTCCAAGAAACAGAAAAGAACATGTTACAGGACAGAAGCTTTTGACAACACAATAACCGGTAAATAAAATCTAGAGGACTTTCTTCTATATATCTCAACCAAACGCACCAAACAATGAAAAACTATTCAGTATAACATATCAGGGGTTTTTTCTTTTAACTTATACTTTAGTATTTTAATTATAAAGCAGATTCCAAAATGCTCTATAATAGTTTATACATATAGTAACACACAAATATAAACATAAGGTGTGGAAGACCCTGGTCGATAGGCTTTACAATCAATGTATTGTATTATTTGTATGTAAACGTGTGATTTTAATACAGCGGTTACCAGTTGTAATACACCCACATTGTAACAATCTCACCAGTTAGATGCTGGTTTCGCAATGTCAGCCAAGCTTACCTGACCTAGATATATCAGTATAAGAGTATAGTGCCTTGCTACACATTTTTACGCAATACCTAAGTGTAATTCCAGGGTGTGATTAAACATTAGATAGTAATTAGTAAAATGTGAGGACATATAATATTCAAAACTATAAGATAGTACAGAGGGCCTCAAAAGCAGTACAACTAAAGATTTGCCCTGAAGGCTCCAGGGGCCAACTGATTTCCAGGTCTCCTTGGCCATGCTGCCATCAGTCCTTTGACACAAGGGATCGGTTAAGGGGCTAAATTCCACCAACGTCTTGCCCCCTTTTTCTTACCTACCTGTTATGAGGCCATCCTCTAAATGTAGAGGTAGATGGAGTGACCTCTAGAGAAAACACCTTAGACAATAGTGTCTTTTTACAAGGCACCACGAGATATATCCAGCTGATATTTTGGAATGAGTGCATATGTCTGTTACATAAAATACAAAATAAGCAACTCCTAATCAAGAAACTCATGATTTAAGAACACAAAGATGGCGAGGGCCAAATACTTTAGAGGGTCAGAGCATTGTGTGTAGCGATTTTTCTCCAGCTATTGAGACAGCTGCTGAAAACATCACAACACGGCCAAATTCTGTCTGCGCAGGAAACTAGAGAAATACAAGAAAGATGTTTTTGTGCGTGCGTCTGGGAACAGCAAGTCTGCATAACACATTAATTACCGACCTGCTAATACCATCAGTGCTCTTTGAACAGTAAATAAGAAATACTAGCTTGATACATTTTTCCGTTTAAACCCAATGGAGCAGCTGAAGATTACAATTACCCTTATGAAGCATGGAATACGTATAAATTACATTGTAGTAAGATTTAATAAGAGAGATTTCATTTAGTGACAATTTGCATTTAAAGAGCATCTATCAGCAATTGTGTTTATCATCATACTTAGGTTTAAGTCGTACTGCACAATATTCTATTCTATCCATGGAACAATTCGCATAATTTTGTTGAAACTCAAACCGCTGTATTTGATGTAATTATTTTTCGTGTGGCATTTTTTTTTAATAAAAATAATCTATTTACTATGCATACCAGACTAAGCCTCCTAAGAACCTAGGTGTGCTGCTTTCAAAGGAAAGGTGACAATGGGTCCTTTTTAAAAAAAAGTTCCGGTGCAAAATGCTACAACAGGTGCAATCCAAGAACGGTGGGCTCATGAGCTTACATTCTAAATGCAATCTAATCCATAGGTCGTGCTGGTCGGGCGAAATCGGGGGATAATAAAATTGGGGGATAATAAAATCATATACAATAAATAAGGAAAATTAGATAAAAAGCCCTGGCATTTGCAACTACAATCGGCACCGTTTGCCATACACACAATGCATTTCCCTGCATCTCAGTTGAGGAGGGCTGAATGGTCACTTTGGCTAGTCACCTCTGAAGAAGCCACAAGGGTTAAACGCGTTAGGTGCACAGCATTTAATATCTTCATTTTTAATTGCTGTATCAACTAATAACTATATTTATTATCGGTATTTTTACATGATTTTGTTTATATGGGTATATCTAAATGTATTCAATTTTTAAGATTTTTTTACCTCTATTAATTACCCTTATGCTAGCGTCTGCACCACAATGTTACCAAAATAAGATGAATGACCAAAAAAAAAGAAATAGCATTAATAGTTTATTAACAATTTTAGATGTATTACTGAAGAAAAAAAAAGTGATCCTAGTGGAAAGTAATCATAATACCAGCAGGAACATCCCATTGGCTTCAATGGCAAAGAGATAATTTTTCCAAGTTTGCATAAGAACCAATTTATTATTATTATTATCATTATATTATGAATTAGTTTATATAGCGCCATTGTATTCCATTCAACAGAGATGTACAACGGGTGAACCGTAGTGCATCACATAACCATTTGGTCTTACAGAGATAAATGGTGAGGAGGGCACTGCTCGCATGACAGTTTTTTCCCACACATGATAGATATAAAATATATACATCTGTTTGGTAATTTTTTTTAAATATATTAACTTTGATATTGAAGGTCCATGTACACCGTAGATCATATATACCACAAACACCATAAACGTCTGCTTTTCGTCTTAATAGTAGGATATTATGTTTCACGGAGAAGCCGTATTTTATATTAGCAAACTTTAATAATACTTACAAAAGCTGGGAATAAGCTGTTGTGGTTACGGAACTAAACATATGTGTATATGGATTTACAGAAATGACAGACAATGGCCTGCTAAATGAGAAAACCAGAATTAAGTATAATCATTACAAGAACAAAGGGATGAATGTATGGAATACTGGACTTCCGCTAAGTAACTGACAAGTGGAGAATTCTGTCCACCTGCACATATATTCAGTATATTTGTAATAATTCTCTTTTTTTTGTTCTTGTCATAGAAACACCCAAAATTGGTGTTGTCCTATTGTGCTAGATAACTACTTGCATCCAAGCTCTTAATATTACGCAATTTTCTACATTGCAACCTCGTTTGAGCAGGGCCTTCCTAACCTTTACATTCGGTAAGTCCTAATTGTTACGCTATGCACTGCTTTTTATGTCCTTTTTGCTCATTGTACAGGGTTACAAAATATGGTGGTGCAATAAAAAAATAATAATAAAGTAATGGCAGTTTTAGATAATCAGGTAAAGTACTAAATATACCAGATTAAAACCAGTGGAGATGGGGAAGGGGCCACATGAATCAAACACTGCATGATGGTGATAAATAAGTCTGGTATAGAGGAAAGCAACCAGCACCCGGGCCATCTTGGAACAGAAACATACTGTATGGGCCCATCATAAAGTATAATAAACTTACTCAACTCGCTATTGGAATTTATAGTGTTTCTATAACCTTTGTGCCTAAGTCCCTTTTTCATAAGTATACCTCCTAACAATCCTGATCTTCAGGGACTGTCCCACTTTTGCAGGTAGTGGGGATCTAGTAGAGGAGATCCGCTAATCTCCCCTGATTGCCCAGCCTTTTCCAGCAAAAGTGAGCATGTCCCAGGTGTCCTGCTCTGAGATGCTTAATGGAAAAAAAAATAAAAAATGACATTTTAATGTGTATTTCAAAAAGTGTCTTAATGCATAGAAAAAAAAATTGGCAAGGATCACAAACATTTAATTACCGGTTTTGTAATTCTACAAGTTCGTTCCTGAGCTAAAACAACAGATCTGAATCCAAAAGGAGGAGTCAACAGTAATTTCTTAATACTTTATTCCCCAAAATATATACACACAATTTCAAACTTGATGATAAGTGGAATTATATTTCAGAAATTCCACAGGTTTAAACTCGAATTAATTTGTTTATTTAATTCCAGAAATTTTTCCAAATGGTTCTACCTGGGAAGATAACATTGGGCAAATCAGGACTGCAAAACTCCAAAATTTCTTGTAGACCAATAGCAGTGTAGATTTTAAAGATAGCCCGCAACACAAGAATGTTAATGAAAACTAATGATCCGCTGATTGACATAACGTTACCCAATGAGTGATTAAGAAAAACAATAATATTAGATTTCCTTATAATAAACAGCATTTTGCAGAATTTACACAAATGGATACTAAAAAGGTGGGGCTTAAAAGGGATCTGTCATTTTTTACAAATATATACAATTCGTGGTTTAGAACACTCAATAATCATATGTAATGCTGTTTACATATTAAAATATACAATTTATGTACGTTATAGGAGCAGCCATCTAACTTTGTAATGGTGGGGGCTGGGAATAGGAGATCACATAAGGGAATACTTGTTAATTTTAGATTAAATATCTACAAAACTATATATATATATATATATAATATTTTTATATATTAGATTATATATTTTGAATATATTTTTTATATATTACTAACTTATAAACAAAAAAATGGCACAGTGCACAAATTTTATTCCATGACTTTTTTGTCTCAATCATGCATGATGATACGTGTCCTAGGCTTGTCTAACTTGCATGTAAAAAGTTTTTAATGATCCATATAGTAGCCCTAAATAAACCCATCAGAAATAAACTGATCAGACTAAGAAAATGATTAGGCATAACGTTTA
Organism: Spea multiplicata; assembly: GCA_009364415.1. Lineage (NCBI taxonomy): Eukaryota > Metazoa > Chordata > Amphibia > Anura > Pelobatidae > Spea > Spea multiplicata. Next base: position 163,632 of record VKOC01000608.1, read on the forward strand.
AAATGTCACACATTAAGGCACAGAGAGCGGGCATTTGGCCGGGTCATGGATTTGCCTGTGCTAATTAAATCCTTGTGTTTGTTGTAAAGACATTATAATGATTGTATACAATTCCCTAGACCATTGAGCCCTGGTGGGTGTGTGAACCCAACTTTAGGATTTCTTACACCCTGCCAAATCAGTCATCAGTTGGCCATGAGTGTCAAATGGATTAATGAGGTGCAAATTAACAGCCTAAGTAATCAATTTTTAGGATTAACTAGTCTGGCACAGTTTAAATTCTAAAATGTTCGTCAGCTGTGCAGTGCCACTCGGTATAAAATGCAAAGTTGGTTGAACGTTATGTAAGCGAATATCCAATCATGATTCTCTCAGCAAAGTTAAATGTTTTCGTAGTCATGATAAGAAAGTTGACTTGTCTTCCCTAAAAAATTGAATGAGATTGTTTACCAAAGGCCTTTGTTTAAATGCTTACACTTGTCTTTCAACACATTATTTACAAGACGGATGGTTAGATAAAGCTTCCAAGGGAGATGGTCATTTGTATATGTCTCTTGTACAATAAGTAACACCACATTTAGATTTTAGTCCATTGTATCATTTGAATTATACATCTCTGTGGGGGTTGTGTGCTTAGAAAAGGTTCATCCGAGAACGGTCAGCCCAAGGGTGGACACTGCTGTATCATATGGGGATACAAACAGATTTGCTTTAATACTACAAAATATGGTTATGAAATGTATGTGGTGTAGACTATGGACTGCTCTACAGTGTCAAGTGTGTCATAGGAATCCTAAATCACTGTTTGGGAAAGGGTGATGGGTATTTTGACTCCTATGGGCCTGATGGAATGTTTTCTTCTTATAGGATTAAGGAAATCCCTGTATAAATAAACTTCAACAAACTGAGGTCTTGCCATGTTGGAAAGTTACAGTTTTCGAACGCGGCATTCCTGAAAGAGGGGACACAGAAGATTAGCCAGAAGATCCACCAAAGTGACTGGTTTTCCAACTTAAGAAGAGTTAAGAACATAGTCCCAGTTCATTCTTCATCATTATCCAGTTTGAAACTGTGGTTGGTAAACATTGTTTATATATCTATATTTGTATAGAGGAAACATCTTTCTTCAAGCCTGAGGTGCAGTGCAAAAAAACATTCGGACCTGCGCCAAACTCGTATTTAAAACAGGAGTTACAGTGCACCACCACGTCCGCAGTCTTCATCTTTATTGTCTAACCTTTGAAAAGTAAGTTCAACTTAAATCAAAAGGCCAGCCAGAGAACCAGATTTTCTTGGTTACTCCTTCCCCAAAGATTTAAACCTGTGACTTCTTCAATTGAGGCCTTAGCTTAACTGCAGCATTTCAGTGCCTACATACCATAAGTACTGCACATTCATGTATATTGTCCTTTATCTGCCCGCCAAAAAGCCAGAGGTGGTGAAGAAAAATAAATATAGCTGAAGGGTCGACTTGTCAGTGACATGGTGTATCCCACACTAATTCAAACCAATAAAAGACACTAAGGGTGGACCTCGTTAGGGTTCAGTCCTCACAAGAACGACATTAGATCTCAGCCAAAAGGCCGATAAGCAGAGGAACTCACCTATATCACCCAACCCTCACAAACCACTATCTTCTTCTAGGACAGTTTCTGAAACAGGGGTTTACATTTAAGCTGCCAAAGCCCTAAAAGCACTGAGAATTCACCCTGTGGCCGGGTCCTGTGAAGGTTATACCGTGGGAGCTGAAAAGAGGTTGCACGTTTGGGCTTTTTACTGCGCAGGAAAGAGGATTAACACAGGTCCCCCAGGGGTGGAGGTGTTACATTACAGAATTAACTTGTATTTCCACTATTGTTAGACATTACAGTCTGTTCATGCATGCACCTCAGCACAAATAGATAACTAATAAAACAAGTGTAAAAATACACATATTCTTCATCAAATATAATAAAATGTGGCATTCATAGTAATACTTGCTTAGCTCATCAGTTTGAGGAGTAGGGTTGTGCAGCTTCCATTTTGTGGGGAAATAAGTACCTGAAATGGGCAGCTAAACTATAACCAACGCAAAACTCGCAGACATGTGATTAAGAATCTCTTGGCACACGTGGCACACCCCATGGGCTTGGGTCACTACCTGAAGGTTTTATGCGTGTTTTAACATTGATGTCACCTATAGCACATGCCTGTAGGTGATGAATGACAAAAGGGTAACATGGGATCACCAACAGAGACTTCCCCATGATTCTATAATAGAATATCTATTAACATTAACCCTTTGAGAGTCGAATGGGCAATATTCAAAAGCATGCAGTTACTTCTGACACCTGTGATAGAAGATCTAGAATGCTGTCCTATATTCTACCATTAAAAAAATTAAGCTTTGTTTCCCCAATAAAAAACACATTGTCGCTTTACGATAACATTTGGGGTGGAAGATCTGGAACTTGTGAGAAAGCAAGTAGTAATCGGTTATAATGGAACCTTCACAAAGACTTGTGTATTACTGTGGTATGACTACGGTGTGACACATTTAAGATTTACTTTGTCAATCTGAATGGAGCTTTGTCAATCAGCGCCCTCGGGGCAAACTAACTGGAAGGAACAATATTGACGCCTAGATGCCTCCAGATATTTGCCAGTAACATACTTCTGTCAGCATGTTTCAACATGAGTGAGAGGGAGAGGCATCACCAGAGGGATGGGGCAGGACAGAAATTAACCTTCCAGCGAGGGATGTTACAGCATCAAACAACGCTCTCCAACATGGTGTCCAGTGTGGGGGAAGGGACCGAAAAAAAAGGCTGGACCTGTATATTCTTTCTTATCTACCATCTTAATCCCATTCTTCTCTTCTATCAAACATTGTCGTAATCTGACAAACTTTATTTACAGAAGGAACTAAGCAAATACAGCTAGACTCACAAAAAGAGGAAGGAGGACAAATAAAAACAAATACATACTAAAAAAAAAGCAAAACAAAATAAATATTAAAAACAACTATTGAAATAAGGAAATGATTAGCATCTCGTCTCATATGCATACACGGCATGATAGTTAATATACTTTAAGGAAAATTTCACTAGATGGGTTCATTTTCTTTTAAAAAAAGGCCCAACTTATCAAGGCAATACCGGAACAGTTTTGCAGCTAAATATGGGGACTGCTATACATTTAGATTTTTGTCTCAGAATTGCCTGTTTTTGGTACTTTATATATAAAATAAAAATACAGTAAAGGTATTTGTTCATATGTAACTTCCCATACTAGAATCCTAGGAAAAAATGTCCTCTTAATGGCCAAACTGGCCAGTGGCTACCTGATAACGTAAGTGTGGCCGACATCTGGATATGCGCAGCCGCACTCTATGTTTTTATGCTGACATAGCACTTGGCCGGGTGTATCTAGCGGCCGAACGCTGGAGCAGCAGATCGGATGAGTGTGTGGCATTGTTGCCCAGCAGCCCTTAGGGCATTTGCTTAGTATGCCAGATGGCTAGTCTGGGCCTAGTCCTCATACTAACACCAACCTGGCCTTATTAGCTGCAATCTAAGGTTTTGTTTTGGTCATGATGTTTGAAATCATATGAGCAAGTGTCACTCATGACATTTTACTAAAGTTGCAGTCAACTGAAATAAAGCCCCCATACAGAAAAAACAGATGCATTTGATTCTGACAATTTTCTACAACGTGAATTTCTAGTCATTTACACATTCGACCGAGTTCTAACCTGGTGCCATATGGACCTATAATAGATGGCAGGGCAAATTGTTGCAGGCCCACTTTGTTGGCAAAGGGGTTAATGAGCCTTCAGAATGATAATACTAGCCGTTTTAGATTTATCTAATCTTCTATAATAAAAGTCAATATGGAAAGCGTGATTAAAATTAAGTGAAAAAAGATGGTGAATTACTGCCAGTAACACAGTGCAACTGCCTTATATCCCTTAACACTCCGCTGGAAGCAGGACTCCCACAAATCCAGCATTCACAGTCTTTATTGTTTGTGTTCTGTTGATCAGCAGAAAAGACCTTGTGTGGAAAAGACTTCAGAGAGGTCAAAAGATAGTCCAGGGATTTCTTAACAACTTTTACAAGTCGCCATGGAAACAGCTAGAAATGAGGACAAGATTAAGCAACAAATGAAAGAGGATAAACCAAAAAAAAAACCCCACGAATCCATATTTATAATGCGAATGCAAGCTGCTGTCACTCTATGTAGGCAATTAAAACTCATATAAAAATAATAATACTACAGTATAACAACAAGTACGTTTCTAGTGTTACGTGAGCTTTCATAGAATTAGAAAATTACCATTGATGCAGCATTCATCCATATAGAACTTTGCAGATGTAAAGATCAACAGGTATTATTTTTATAATTGGTAGGGAGTGGGCAGATTGTGGAGGGCATTGGCAGCAGGGCCACCACCAGGGAAGTACAAATAGTGCCTGTTTATTGACCTGCGCAAGCAGGGGTCCCAGCCACCCTAGTGTGGCATGGGTCCCCCTTGTTGAACCTTGCGGCCCACTACTCAGGACTGAATTCCGTGTGAATCCCTACATGGGATTTGGTCCTTGTGGCCACCAACCTTGTCTGGAACCTTGCGAGCATGGGGTGGGACAGCAAGAGAAGCATTGGACAGCTCAGCAGGAGGAGCATGGGGTGAGATTGGGCCCCATAATTTCTGATTGCATTCCTGGTTGGCCTCAATTATGCTCTAGGTTGTGCAAATAACACAGTTGTGATCATTAGGCAGTCCACCATATGCAATTCTGCAATGCACCCAAGTCCCCGCCTAGCTCTTCTTGCTCCTGCCCCTTGCAAACTACAACATCTAACCAGATTCACATCATCACTTTAACCTTCTCCAATGTTCCTATGTAGCTTACATGATGCATGCTAAAAAAATCCAGGTCAATAGAGTCTATTTGTTTTTGGAAAATAGAAGTAAATACATATTTATTACATTTAAGTTAACAGAACAAGGCAGAATTAACGCACACAGTAGAGTTGGACAAGTTGGCCAGTATTCAGCAGAAGTCGAGCTCTTTCATATGAAAACAAGAGGAAGGTTGTCACGACAAGAAGGGCCAAGCTCATCTGCTTATATATACACTAATAATATAACATATTTCAGAATAACCCCTTAAGTTATAGAAATTCAACAATTAGCGGGTAATCACACAATTGTGTGTTAGTGAGAAATTTTCCAATAATGATTCTGAAAAGCCAGGGTGTTCACTGCCCTCCGGATAGAATTTCACAACTTTAGCAATATAAAAAAATCTATAAGAAAGATTTTCCTGGAGCTACGGTATCAGAGGTTTCCTGTTACTTTTGGTTGAACTTAAAGTAACACACTCACTCTAACTCAGAATCTATCACACACCGGCATTTCTTAGCTGAAGCTCACCGGGACTCACCAAGCATGGCTTCTTTGGTAGCCCATAGATGGAGCACAGAAAGGATCCCACTGGGAACAAAATTAATACAAATCTAGCCATGGCTACCCAATTTTGTGAAGTAGAGCAGGCCAGTGGCCATGCTCCATCCTCTGTAGTGTTTCTCATCAATATAAAGCAGTGTTTTCACCACAGAGAGCACAAGCAAATAATTAATGTTACTCTTTACCAAATCAATGTCTCAATCAATAGTTTTAGTAAATCTGTAATGTAAAAAAAATGCAATGGCATGTCTGAGATACAGAATTTTCTTTTCTTTGAAAAGGAAGAAGGATCTGATGATAAAAGCATTCAAAGAAGCTCTGCAGATTTACAGTGTTTCATGCATTTACTCAACCCTTCAAAAGTAGACCTAATAAAAACAAAACAAGGAATGGGCTCCTTTCGGTGTTTGACCCAGAGTCTCCACCTAAAGCCCCGCTTTCCCGGGTCTCTGGTTACATTTTCTGTTTCTCTGGGACGGGAGTGATGCTTAGCCATGAACACTTCCCAATCCCCTCCTTTTCTACTCTGCACCCACTTAAAGTTCTCTTGCTAGCACCACCTTCAAGCAAATCCATGAAGAGGGAGAGCTCCAGGCAGCCTACCCTGGGACTTCCTAGCTGTGGATATGTATGGAGAGGACTCATTAGTCCTTTTGTAAGTGGGACACTTTCAGCCCTTTGGCCAGTACCACAGTTTGACGAGGTGTCTCCTAAATCGCAATATGGAATAAAATGCTCCACCTAGTCACAGGGCGTGACCTTTAGGTACGAGCCACAGTTCTTCTTATCAAACTGAAAGTCTCACTTTAAGAGACGGGAGTTGTGTGTGTAGCGGTGCACGCGTTTGAGCCGGACTGTACACAGTAATAGGTGTTCAGCGTATGAAGTGGTCACCTCAGGACTCTGAGCTGGTAGAAGGTGCAGCCGTGAGGTTCTCTCCTATGCAAGCATAATCTAAGGTGCTAGGAAAGCTATGGAATGCCCTCGTCACCAAATTATTTGGTCATTTGCTTGGTATGATCTCAATGCTGTTCCCGGACCTAATAGCCGTAAAATCAGTTAATAAATTGGGAGTGCGCTCCTGCAGTTTTAAGTTGATGCAGACCATATAAATCCTCTGTGGATCCATTGTGGGCGCACTCAATTCCTCGTTTCCCCAGCAAAGGCATCCAGATGCCGTATACGACATGAACAGCTTTTTTACAAGAGGTAGCGCAGCCTTCCTCACTTAGCAACAAAGTACCCCGCTGACCCCATCAGTGAGGCCCCCAGTTGGGAGTGAGACTCGTTACCACTACAAATGCTGCATGCCTCGGCTATGTGTCCGGGATTTAAATGTTGACACAGTCGCTTCACTTATAAGTGGCCTTGTCATGCTGAGAGGTGTCTGTGGCATAGCAATGCTTAGCAATCACCTTTCCATGAACACTACCTATGCCGCGTTGGGTCTGATCCAACCAAGAGTACACATTTCATTTGAAAGATCAGCGCCCTGATTAGCTGCATTGTTCATTGTATTGGAAGCGCATAAAGGGCCCTTTGTGTCTGTTGGAATTCCTGTTTCCTTTACTATGACCAAAGTAATAAAAGTGTGTGGTTTTTACACTTGATTTTCTAGCATGAAACGCACTGACTCAGCCACTGAAAGAATAAACCGTACTTTATTTTACCTTCTGTTTCTTAGACATCATCAGGCATTACATGGCAATGCAGCTGTTCCTGAAGGTGCCATCATCACTGGCAGATAGCGTTAGGGTAGCCTGGGATTTTCAAGGAAGTAAATGGAATGTTCAGACTTCCAAGCTTCAAATACCACTTCAAATACTCAGCGCCATGGGCAAGACTCTGGGGGGGGGGGCAAGGGAGAGGGGAAGGCAGAACGCTAATCTGAACCATAGAGAACAGATATCAGAAGCTCTCAAATTTCCACTCCATGCATCCAGACAGAGGCGTGATAGGGAGAAAAAAATCTTACCATTTAAACCGGCTTGCTCAGGTTAAGACAGGAAGAGACAACAAAATTATTTCAACTGCTGCAAAAAGTAAAAGCAGTTTACTCGGGAGCACTGGATCAGTACACGGTGATGAATCAAAAACACACAATTCTTGTGTTTTTTCCAACAAGACTTGAAAGATCTAGTATTGTATATATGTGAACAACAATTGAGATTTGTTTATCTCCTCTTTTCTTATTATCTCTCAACCCTTCTCTTTATCTCTCATAATGGCACAATATTATGTAGGGGGGAATGTGGCCCCCTCTACCCCCCCAGAGATGCCACTGTCCACCCGCCTTACAGGAAAAGCCGCTTTGCGTTGCTCAGTTTCAGCGGTCAGAGGAGATTAGATGATCTCGGGAGGTATGGAGCTCAGTGTCTGTTTTAGCCCTTCATGCAGCAGGAGCGGGCCCTTCCTAGTGCGCCCCATAAAGGACAAAAAGCCTAGTGATTAAACTAGAAAAAAAATCAGGGAGAAGAATCTAAAACAAATTGCGAAACTGTAAAACAATACGCTTTCAAATATTTTTCATCCAAGTGTATTAAAAATTCATGCAACAACCACGATGAGTGAGTCTTCATCAGAGGCAGAACAGTTAACCTTCTCCACCCTGACAGCTAACAAGCATTAAGTACAGACAGCATACCAGGAAATCAAAAAAAATATTTATTCTTCCATGCCACTTTCTGGTCTTGCAGTGTTTCATATCTCCAGCTATTTGGCACAGCGCGCTGGAGCAAGCATAGACTGGTGGAAGGAGAGCTGGGACAAATTCCTCTGCCTGGAGAGATTACCAGCTGTCTGCATCCCACTACCTGTGACGTCTGTACCAGCTCACAAAGTTCAGGACATAGAAACTTTAGACAGCTGTATTAAAGCACAAAGCTATCAGCCCAGCTTATTCCTTTCACACGGTGGAGGAAGTTGTGCAAGAGACTTGCTTGATAACAAAAAATGTATATATGGTGAATTTAAGTTCAAGTGAGTCATTAAAAGCCAGGGGAATGCTTGAAAGGAGGCTGATCCTTTTCATTTTATATGTTTAAGGTTTAACTTTACAGATGCCCTAGGATGGTTCAAATAGGGTCACTTATTAAAAGAGATAGCATGGAATTAAACTGGGCAATATGGCTTGTTAGGTTTCCATTCATCACTCCTTCACCAAGAGTGGCTTCCCTGTCTATGTATTTAATCATCCAACTTTTTCTTTTTTTATTCTTTAGGTTGCCAAGCTTTGTGGCGTGGTGTATTAACATGTGGCACTTCTATATGCTTGACCCAGGGCAGCTCCTATAGCCACCGACCCCATGGCTGTTATCATCACTGATGTGTACTATAGAGGCTATGCCAGCGGGACACAGTCATCCATAGTGCCAATGGACCGGCTGGAGCGATCAGTAACCAGCAGATTCTGACCCAGGGGCCTGGACGCCTAGACCGGAATACTTCACTAGATGTGTGCCTGCTTGGACCTCCAAGCTTTAGTGTTCTGTGCAGTCTTCAACTAGCAACCTTTACCGCTTTTAGCTTACGGTGCACTACGTCCACAAGAGCTCACATTCAACACCTACGTTTAGGTCAAAGTGAAGCGTGTTGCCACTGGCTTCAAAATGCCAATGGCGATTTTACCTCTCCTGTCGGCTAGTGATGACGGCACAATTAATCGCTATTAGTCAGATGCATGTATTTGCCCTAGTCAGTGCCGTTTATTCGGTGGCTTGTGTTATAAGGAAGCTTTATGCAAACCGATATATTTGTAGGATAAAGGTTCTCAGGGGAAATTGGTGAGATTTGAAGCTTGAACTGTTAACGCTTATGACAACCTCAGCTGTAAATTTAAAATCTGGCAAAGATTTCTAGAAACTGTTTGAAAACCACAGTTTCCAGCAAAAAAAAAAAAAATCCTGGCAACTATTTTATTTGACAAAATGCTGACCAGTTCTCAACCTTCTTGGGTAACGTCTTTCAGGAAATGTATGGTTTGCTTGTGTTTTATTGATGTTGGGCGCTGGTTTTGCCGTGTAATCCATGTTTAAGTACATCCGTTTGGGAGTACATATGTTCCACTCACAGACACAACATCAAAGTGGTTTTTTTGGCTTCTCTGGAAACCGGTCAATGGCGGCTCCAGAGTTAGTTTTACCTCTTTTAGCACCACTGAGTTATTAGTTTTTCTGTTCTGCCATACTTTAACTTTGTTTTCCCATTAGCCGTTTTCTGGAAAGGAGGTTAGGGTTTCAGTCATGTTCGTTTCCCAGCAGAGGTACCAAAGAGGGAAATGTCTCAGTTGAGAAAGGTCACAATGATTTAAAAAAAACACAATCAACTTTATTAAGGAAACCATAGAGTAAGCTACAATTACATTTATATAGCGCCAGCAGATTCCGTAGCACTCTCAGAATCAGCGGAATAATTTAAAATCATACAAAATGAGAAGAGAGTCCTGCTCTTGTGAGCTTACAATCTAGTCATGGTTGAGCGGGAAGTGAAACAATAGGAGAGAGCACTAGCCACATAATGAAGGTTTGGCTAGTGTTTGTGGCCCCTACATAGTAATACCTCACTGTAATTTAAATAATTGTTCATCAGTGAATGCTACTGTAATCATGTCATACATGGTGGGCTTCATCCTCAATTGCCAGTAAGTACAATTGCGCCCAAGGAATGTCATAGAGGCCATGAATAGCCCCAGGACCTTGAGATATTTATAATTGCCTTTCTAGGTCCAATTTGGAGCTTTTCTACCAGAAAACCCTCCCAGGTTCAGAGCCCACAGAGTGTCATTGAAAGCATCTTTTTTAGCTTCGGCGAGTTGTGAAAACAAGGTCGCCGGAGGATGAACTCCCAAGTTGAATGCTGTTGTGGAATCTGTAGGATACTTGGCAAGTAATGGATTCTCTGAGTTCTCCTATTTGAAGCCTGTGGCTTCTTCCTGTCAAATTACCAAAACCATATATTCAGAATATAAATCTTATGTCCCGTAACGAAGCGCTGCAAATTCTTTTTGCTACACAGCTACTTACCTTGCAGTAGACGGGTTCAGACAAACAGATCTTTTGCTGCCCGTGTCCACGTTGTATATTCGCCGACCAATCAGCTGCAGCACTTGGCTCGGCAAGGTTTCCACGTGTCATTATTTTCAATGGATGAACCTATTTGCCACTGATTGGTTGCTTTAAGTAGCCAATCAGTGGGACAAAAACCAAGACTGCGGAGGTGGCCATTGCGCTGCAGCTTCAGAGGTAGTTTTTTTTAGATGAAGCACATTGGATTGTCCATTTAATATAACTATGTAATAGGGACAGTTCTCGCAGTCTGTGACAATTACATGAAAGAAAGTCCCCGACTCCCACGCGTTAAAGAGGTTTTTAAAACATGTCTTATATATATATATATATAGTAAAATTAAATCTCTGTACTTCCCCCGATGTTAAACCTGGTAATAAATATCACATACGTGCAACAATTAGATGTAGGTGTAAGGGTTTGCACTTGGGCAGCTTTTTTGCGAGCATTAGAACAAGGGTGAGACAAACAGGTATTATGACCATAAAGTAAACGGTATAACTTTGTACACACAGTCACTAAATGCAATTACATACACTATAACAAATGACCTCATCGGGGGACAATAAACCTCGTGGAGGAAGGACTTCCTTTGGTGAGGCTCCTAACACAGGACAGTTAATCTGGAATGAGTAATGAAGACATAATGTTCAGAAGTGATTACCGATCGGGTGTTTGTATACAGACAAAGCCCGTGAAGAACTATGCTGTGATTCTAGGGCTTAAAGGGGCATCCCAGCCATCATATGCACTTTAACACATATGATAGCTATGAGGTCATGTTCAATTTATAAGTGGTATTCCCGATATTACCCCGCTGCCCCTGTGGGTAACACCACAATACACCCACTCTAATGCCTTGACATTGCGCACAGATGCTCTTTGTGGCCTCCAAAAGCACACATTGAGCCACGTGAGAAGCACCCCCACAGCATGGGAAATAATGTGCCATTAAAGCAGACATCCCCTAACAGGAACGGATCTTTCTGTTCATAAATATGAATTAGCTCAATGAGCCATATTTTACAACTTTCTTCCTTCCTTCCCCCAGTATTCTCACCAATCCAAGTGTCCACTACTACAACGTCTACTACACTACAATGTCTGTTACGTATATATCTATACATTATATTTATGAAATGAACAATTACGGTATATGGTTCCAGCATGGATCCAAGAATCCCCCCCCAACGCCTAAAAACAATAATTCGACAGACCCAATGAATTTTTAAGAACTAAACTTTGAAGCAGAGGTGTCCTCTTTGGTTCCCGTCACGTTGCTTTTCTCCAGCAGGTTGTCTACCCTACAAAACTAGAATTTCATTGTATTCTCCACGCTTGGAAGGCTCACTGTCATCTTAAAATACTGGTCTTCTCAGACAGACAAACATTTGCTTCCTTGTCCTCGAAAAACCTAAGGAAATTACGGACAATGTGATAAACGCCTTGATTGTTTTGTTCCTACCTCATCTAGGTAGGTGTCTTCTCTACAAACCTCAAGTGAACCACATATCACTGTTTACAACCATAACATCCCAATATTGCCTTTAGTGAGCCGTGACCCATAAAATGTTATGACCTTATGACTGCCCAAACTGGGGTATGAGGTTTACAACAGAGATCAAAAGCCTTTTGACAAAAGGAGAAGGCTATTCCGTAGTAAAAAAAAAAAAAAAAAAAGAGTGAGATGGGTTTCTGGTCTGAGAAAAGGGAAAGCTAGAAAAGTGATCAAAGTATCAACCCATTTGCTGTCCAATAACAAAACTTACACGGCTGCGACAGAGCACGTTCTTATACAAGACTGTAAAAAAAATGCTTGTGTGCTTAATTTCCGTGCTAATATATATATATATTTAATTTAGGAAATGCTTGTCTTACTAAGATCTGTGTCTTAATGGGTTTGCTTCTTCACAGGTTTTAGGGTGAGACTTTTGATTCATCACACATTGTGACAGAGATGTTACGGAGAGATTCATGGATATTAGGGTCTGTTAATACAATTTATTTCTGCGGCCTTCCCTTTCCAGTGGTGGAAGAAGTCTGTAAACTATATGTTTTTGTACGGCTGTATATGATGTTTGGAGAAAAAAAAAAAATATGGCGGTGGATTGTGTTAAAATGTACATTTTGAAGGCACATGATATTGGTTACCCTGCCCATGCGCGAATGTATCAATACAGGAATCGTTTCCGATGACATGTCCTTGTTATCACAGGGCATTCAGGTTCAGGGTATGCGGGTTGCGAGTGAGTTGAACATTTCAACTCCCCGATTCACTATGCCTTATGAAGGGCCAACCCTAGTGACCTCCTGGAACAAAGGCTTAGCCGACCCTGCATTATGCATAGTTCAAATGGTGACACTGCTTTCAAGAAATCTTCCCACATTAACTACGCACAATGCAGGGCCAGCTCAGCCCTTTTTGCAGGAGTAGATCAATGGGCAAATCGTCAGTCCAGACAGTGAACAAACCCTTATCTGCTCTGAAATGAAGACCTCCTCAAGCATTAAACATAAACAGGGGCAACGTTCATAACGCCTTCATCTGTGTATCTCAACGTCTGTAAATACACTATTGAGTAAGAGCGGCTTATGCTACCGTGTCTTTAGCTTATCGGTTTAGTAACGTTCACAAGTGCATCAGTGAGAGGCTCTTAAAATTCCTTTGATGGGTTCAATTAGAAAGGTTGTTATCCTTTTTTTTCTTTAATTTAGCCCTATCCGTGCCCTACTTTGAGTAAACAGCGACATAATAGCCTGATAGAACGCCGTACAAAGAGGACTTGTTCATGTTCCATCTGTGGACGAATGTTCCTTTTGTGTTTACGTGCAGGATATCACACCGTCGTGTAACTATGAAATATTTTGTAATATCGTCCGGTGCTTTAGGATAAACTATGTGCCCTTGGATAGAAAGCTGCTAAAAATACAGCGAGCAGGGATCTGCATGAACAGCCGCATCAGTTTAAAGATTAATTTCTCCTCGTTACTTTAACGCGACACTCCAGCCAACATAATGTAAGAAACGCGCGCCCGTTGACTTCTTCGAGTAGCCAATCAGTGGGGAGAATTATCAGTCCACAGAGGAAAAGGGGGGCTCTGCAGCTGCAGCTTCTTCCTATTTGAATTTTATTTATTTCATTTTGTAATGCATACACACAAACTATTTCAATATGCTTTTTTTTGGTAAACATTAATCTGTCCCTTGTTATTTCCAATCTCATTGGAACTACCTGTTGCGAAGATATGTTGCCCTGTTAAGGCGAGGATTGCCCTGCTGTATACGGCGGGTGCGGTAATGATAATACACAGGTGTTAAGCAAAAGATTAACCTTTCATTACGCAACCAACAGAATTATTCACAATAAATCCACACCATTGTTGCCAGAGGGTGCATCTGACATCTGTAAAGTATGTGGTGTGACTCGTGCAAATATAAAGAGCGCTGCGGGATTTAGAAAACAAAATACTTTGTCATCGCAGTGTTGTCACGTGTGATCAGACAGCTCTTTCGGGATAAACTGCACTACTTAGGACTGACCAAAGACAAAAGAGGAACATATAGGCATTTCAGGACTAAATTCTGCTAAGTCTAGGCAAATGCCCATATGAATCGAAATCATGGATTAGGCAATGATCCCACAACAATCCGCATTTCAACACCTATGAGCGGTATCACCGACCATTCCATAACATGCACAACACGCCAGTGAAAAGCCCATTTAGAAGATAAGACAGAATGTCAAAGGACATAGCGCATGCTGGTCATCCAACGCCGTGTTACACGCTACATCATAGTTACTAATGTATGGAATGTTCTGAAATCTCACAATCGCTTTTACAAGCAAAACACGGTTAGACTTGAGGGGCCAAATTGTTGTCAGATTCTATGTTTTATTGCATCAGATTCTGTTTTAAGATGATTTGCACAGAAGTGTTGGAACAAAATCCTTTAAAGTATTTTTTCCCTCCAAAAGCTGACCAAATCAGATTGCAGATCGATAGCTGTTTTTTCCTGTTGTAAAGACTTAGACCTTAATCAGTCCTTGGTCTCGTCTTAGATTTAGGAGCCATATGCTTATTTCATGGATGTTTAAAATCCCGTATTGTATTAACCTTTCCCAGGTCTGCTGGGAGACTGTCCCACTTATCTACCGCCCAAAAAACTGAAAGAAATTATACAGAAGGACAAAGTGGCTGCTATGACCCACAAGACGCTCCATTTCTTTCATAAGACATGGGACACCCGCAGAGGTAAATAAAACTTTGCATAAAACATGTTAAAATTGATACATCACCCAATGCTTTTTTGGCAAAAAAATGTTCATATCATCAGAATTGATGCAGTCCGCATTATGTTGTAAAATGCCTTGTCGCGTATCACACAAGGACTGTATCGGGTTTGAACCGGAATCCCGGGGTGAAGCCCCGCCTCCACGGGGCAAGTTCTTCATTCTGGGCGGGAAAGCTTTGTTTGGCTGCACCCACTTCCCTCTTACTCTCCACCCACCAAGTGTCTAGCCTCACCTCTTCTTAAAGCCACTCCCACAGAAGGAGGAGCTCCTGGTAGCCTTAACCTGGGAAGTTCCCAGCCATGATAATGACTCTTGAGTACAAGCTGTGTATTTCAGATGGGGGGGGGGTTATTAGAGCCGACCGCTTTCCATACAGTAAGAAATTATAGCTAAAAATAACTACACAATGTATAGGACAGGAAGCTTAATGCAACCAATCGATGCTCTGATTGGTGCCCTGCTAGACTACTGTAACCCGCTCTAACTGGGGTTTTCATTCAATTAACGGCACATAAGAACCATTCGGCCCATCTAGCCTGCCATTTTTTCTTGATTATTTGGCCCATGCTCTTCCCTCGCTGGATTAACATCTACTTCCTCTCCTGGGAGGAAGTTCCACTTATCTACCACCCTACCAACCCCTTGATAAATTAAAGCTTCCTTACATCTCTTCTCCTCCTCCAGTACACAGTCTACAGAGGAATACACACAGCGGCCACGTCACACATTTATAACATTTATAACGCCTCTAATGTCCCCACACCGACCCACGCACAGAATTACACCCCATTACTTTTTATGGTCATCTCGGGATAATCCACTTTCTTGTCTCCAGTACAATGATTTCAAGTCAATTAGGCTGAGATTGGCCATGTTATATGTTAATTGTTTTCACGTGTAACTTTATTGATTCCTAATTATTGGTCATTAAGTTAAATTGGTTTTCGCGCCATACCCAAAAGGTGGGCCCTGGGTATAATCATCTTTTAGATGCCAGTAATTATTGATTTCCTTGACAATAGAAGAGAGACACACCTGGGAATAATGATTTCTGAAGATTTAAAGGTAAGCAGGCAATGCAATAAAGCATCGGGAAAAGCAAGCAGGGTGCTGGGTTGTATAGCGAGTGGCATTAATAGCAAAAAAAGGATAAAAGATGTCAGTAAAGACTGAAGGATATCAATATGTACGGCTTGGGGGAAAAAAGAGAGATGGGAGATGTGATAGAAACATTTAAATACTTAAAGGGATTTAACAAAGTACAGGAGGAAAGTTTATTTCAAAGGAGGAGAAATGTTGGAACAAGAGAGGTGTAAATGTAATGTAAGGAGGTTTTACTTTACTAAGAGAGTGGTAGATAAATGGAACAGTTCCCCATCAGAAGTGGCAGATGCTAATACATTAACAGAAGTTAAACATGCATAGGATAGGCATAAATCTATTCTGAAATGGAAAAACGAGATGGCCAAATGGCTCTTGTCTGCCGTTAAATTCTACGTTTCTGGTCTAGGACCCGTGTATTGTATGGAAATACACCCTATAAATGTTTTACGTTATATCCGTGCACGATTCTCTATTAACAGATTATTACTATAATTCCAGGGCTTAAATGTTTTTACAGATGTACAGCATACATGATCTGTGACGTGTCCACACGCCAGCCTGGCATTCACCCATCTACGGCTGGCACCAAACCGCGGCACTGCTTCCTACAGGTTTCTCAATACTTAGATCATAAGAAATCCCGTAGATGCACATTTAGGTCTGTCTTCCTATACGCAACACTCCCTGCTTAATACATGCCACAGCAGGCTGTTTTCTGCGAGTCGTATAAAGCAAAGTGAATGGCGCACAATTTGCATACAATTTCCTTCCTTTTATGCGATGCCATTTACCAGCAACACAAAAGCCAGCGAGACACAAATACATTCACCGGGTTTCACTGCCGTAAAAGCTTTTTAAATCTCTTCAAATTAAACAGACAAGTCTTGGCCAAACTGGGAATCCCCCTCCTACCTCGAGTACAATGCTAGTCGGTGATTAATTTTTAGGGCAGCCCCCAACCCATCCTCCAGAAAACAAACACAACCCAAGAAAACAAACCAAGTGGGTGGAAGGGGATCTGTGCTCTCTCCAGCGCGGAGCCTCCAGTCTGTTCTGGCTGCACCGTGCCACCATCTTACCATTTATTGACTGGTTTTAGTTCATTCTAACAGCCTACCCCTTTGGTGTATTATTTATTGTGTTATATATATCGCCATTATGCTCTGTAGCGCTGTACAATAGGCTAAATGGCATATTTTTTTTTTAACTTGGCTAGTGTGCCATTGGCACTAATAAGTGCGGGGGTCCGGTTCGGACACCCTCCACGGTCGGAGAATGCACCCTGTTGTCATCGTACGCGCAGTATTACTCATGTTACATCATAAAAGGAACAAGTGAAGCAAAAGGTGTTCCCCTCGATGATGCGTACAAAAAAAAAGACTTCATTACTGGTCTTTGAAATATACTACTGGTTCCAGTAAGAAGTGACCAGTGATTAACCAAAGAATACCAGTTTTTCTGCCGGCAGCCAGGTCTATGCCACAGCACGGCCAAACACTTCCTTCGGCAAAGAGTATCATCCCTTTACTTTTGCCAGATTCATCTTAATTTGTATTCTTCTGTTCAGAATAGTTACCCACATGTGCCCAGCCGCCTGTTTTTCTACAAACCCCTGAGGTTCAGTTATAAAAAAGGAATACAGAAAAGCCTAAATAGCATTTTTTTTAAAAAGAACTAATTAAAATGTTTTAAAAGGTTTTTCTGTCTATATGAACTGCTAAAAATCTGAATTACGCCTCTACTAATTATTTTTACAGAATTTATTTTTTTCTGTTCCGCATTTTACTGAATGTGCAATTCATTGAGTTCACAGGGAACACGAATCGAATGAAATATTGTATTTTCCATCGATTTATTAATCTAGCAGACAATGGAAGATTTAATTATCCCCTTCATCTGCAGAGTGGGACCCGCGGATCTGTTTGTTAGTTGCTACAGCCGTGGACGTGAATGATACTTAAAGAACATTTATAGATTCATTGTTTATTATAAGCTGGTGGAAGAATATATCATCCCCTTTTGGTAGCAGCCTGGGGAGCATATGCCGAGTGCCTCAAGCTACTTAGTGGATTAAAGAGCCCACCCATGGCGAATAATCTTTTATGTTTTTCAATTTAAAAGATTTTATCCCAGCCATGTTCAAGTGCACGTCTGATAGATCCACTGATTCCCTAACCCCCATGGGAGAGCCCGTCTTCTATCCCCCTCTTAACTCTCTCTGTGCAGAAGGACGGAAATGGTTTTCAATAGATATACATTTTATAAAGCTTAGAAGGTCTGTAAATGGGGAAAGTAACCCATTCATTATTCTATATCAAAGAAATGGAATGTTTCTGGAATTCGACGACGCAGAACAGTTATACAATATATAATGTTTTAACGTATACAGCACTTTTATGTCTAGGTACAGTTAGGGGTTGTTTTGGGCGAGGGGAGTCTTTAAAATGTATGTTCATGGTGGAATTACTGGCGAAAATCCTGGCTTATTATGCTAGACACCCTAGTGGCAATATGTGGCATTGCAAGTAAATAAACCCTGCAGATCATAAGAGATGGCCGGTCAAACCCCGCGGTCTCTTGTATCAAAAATGTGTACTTTTCTCGAAAACAAGTCTTGGGAGCTGGTCTGCTGGAACCTTCTCAAAAAGTCGGTAACCGGACATCACAAGCGGAATGCTTAGTACAGAACTACATCAGAATACTACATACATTATCCACCAACAAGGGTACAGCCAAATACTTGGCCACCAAACTCCAATGAGCTCCGTTTACAAAGGAAATTACTGGTTACCCAAAACAGGGTTACCATGCACGGGGTATTCTAATTAATTCATTCTAATTGCTGTTCTGCCTCGGGATGCACCTTTTTAAGCATCGCTAATTTAAACTATACAGTCCAAATTAGCATCGTAACCAATGAACTATTTAACAGAACGTCAAAAGACACGGATCTCACAACAGTAACTGGCGGCTTCTCGGGAGGTGGGTGCCAGTCTGCCGGTTACCGATATATCGGAGCAGAATATGAAGGACTGTTTTATCACACACACATTTACATCATATATAATAAAAGTCATTTAAATGTCAGTATGACATATACATATACCGGTATATGCTATATATATTTAAATTATAAATTTCTATATGTTAATTGTATTATTAAGACTACTTAACTCTTTAGAGTCTCTGCATGAATCATTATGGCGGATATGACGGACAGAATTCCTTTAACTCTTTCCATATCTACTCTGTCTATACAGCTGAAAGGCAAATGCAGACGCACTATATAGAACCCTACTGAAGCCAAAAACCTAAATCTGAAGTCTAACATTCTTCTGTGTCGGTACAATTAACCCGGCCTGGAGCAGTAATTATCAACACTAACCCATTGTGTGCTGGAGACCTGTAATGCCTCTTCTTTGTTTTAAGTCTCAGCCATCTTTATCTAATTATCGTCTTCAGCTTAATCACTTTGACTCAGGTATTAGCAGAGATTTATCAGACCCTTTGGCAACATATTGCAAAGTATACTGCCAGCACAATCCCAACATACACCATCGCCAATAAAAAACAAACATACTTTTGTGTTTAAATGTCTTACTATTTTTTTTATTAAGTATAAGATATTGGAATAACCCATTGATTAATTGCTCTACAGTGTCACAGGTAAAGACGTTATTGCGCAAATTCTTTTATAAAGCAACGGAAAGCTTTACACATATTTTAACAAGTTCAATACTGATTTTTATATCATGGAAATGCGGCGCCAACTGCATTGAAAATAAATTCATAAAACATTAACCTTGTTTTAGGCCGTTTTCATGTCCTTAAAACCACTGCAGAAATGGTTACAACACAAATGCAATGAAATATGATTTGTGTCAGCTAGTTTGCTAAACCCCTTTGGCACTGCAAGGTTTAAACAGGTTCTTACCGTGCTTGTTCTAGCACGCATTCCCTAAAATCCCTGAAATCACAATTTTCTCTTTTTAAATTTCATACTTTTCAAGGAAATTGCAAGAACTCCATCTGGACCTCTCACTAGCGGACATTTAAACCAAGTAGATTGAGGTGTTAGGTCGTGCTGTCCTCATCATGTTATCTTCTAAGGTGTACAAAATCACAGCCCCCGATTGAGACACACTCCATGGCGACTTTCACATTCACTTAGTTTAAATATTTTGATCCTGTAGAATAATGGAAAAGAAGAAACAAATGTGATATAGATGGTGCTACCAAATATGAAGATTAAACAGCCGCTTCGGGCCTCTGGTCTAAGATAGGATGTGGGAGAAAAGTGACACAAACTCTTTTATCGATGTATCTTGACAAAGATCATGAGTATCACCAGGCCCACAATAGCTATCTGCCAAACTAGATAAATGCCAATGGTACCCGACACTTACCTTTGCTGCCGCTCCTGTGGCAGATCTGGTCCTTCACTGTGTAGCTGCACGTTGCAATAGTGTAAGACCATGCGGCCATGCATACCTAGCCGCACGTCCTTCATTTAATGCAGCGCAGGCTCATGCCAATTATCTTGCTCATGTCAGTTTGATGGTCTGACAACTTTTAAATAGTTAATAACCCTCCCAACCAGGCCTGGACTAGCCATCTGGCACACCAGGCAAATGCCCCTTGGGCCGCTGTCCAACAGCACCACCTACTCACCAGTGGCAGTGTGTGGTCACCAGCTGCATCCGAACATAAAAATGTCGTCAGGCGGCCGGCCCTATGCCCCCCGCCATACCATATAGTATCCACAAATATACCACATTTTAAAAACACCACGGCAAGGTTAACGGTTAAAGAATCAGACGATAATGAAGGGCATGTGGCAGTGATTTACAAAAGAGTAAAGACTTAATAAGCGGTTCTTGGGAAGTGTCTACAGATGTTTTGCTTAAGCAGACAACTATCATAGCGTACTTATTTTAAGAATATTTCATGTATGATTTAACCCTTTGAGTGTCAAGAGATTTGCTACATTTAGGTGACAACCTTATAAACAGTTTAGCCGGAGAAACATAGATATTTTTTATTCGAAATAGAGTAAGTGTAGGTACCACATAAAAAAAAACCCTACACACAAAACATTTTTTTATTATTCCCTCATAAACTACAAATACGATTTCTTAACAGCTCTCACCCCCGGTCAATTGTTTCCAATAGCTGTGGTTTTACGTACATGTAGATTGCAGATTCGCCCGTTTGTAAGGGCTGCAACTTTCAAAAGCCTGCATCGTTATGTTGGCTGAGGTTGATGGGAGTTGTAGTCCATGGAAGCCCATCAATCCATTTATTTTTTGCAAATATTTATAAAACAAATGTACACACAACAGAACAACTTCATTGTCTGTTTTTATTTTACTTTTTTGTACATACTTACTTTTATTCAGGGCGTTTAATATAACCTCCCGCAGTACGGTTACCGTATTAGGCTGCCTGGCCTAAGGGCCGATCGCTGCCTCAAGGATCTTACGCGCAGGATTCGATGGGACCTGGTAAGATGGCTGCCAGTAACATGAGTGGTTGGCTTCTAGGGTGCTCTTTACCAACCACATATCTTACATGTGGTTTGCACAAAAAGAGTTAGAGGAACAATCTAGACCCCGAAACTGTACCCTGGCTGCCTCTACTGAAACCAGGAATCAATAAGATGTAAAGGTTCGGCAATCCCATTGAAATGAACGGACAGCAGATGCCATACTTGCCAACCATTGCTGTATGGGTATGGTATGGTGGTATGGTGATCCACGAGATTGGCTTCTGCTAGAACGAGAGTTCTACTGAGCATGTGCAAGAAGCATTCTGAAGTATGCTCACTGCTTTCAGTAGATACAGCTGGTAAAAGAATTAAAAAATTAAAGATTGTCTGCGCTCAGTTTCTCGTACGTTGGACTCCATTATGTATTTAATGTGAAAGTAGGACCGAAGTGCTGCGTTATGTAAAATGGTAAAAAAAAAAATGGATGCATTTTTTAAAATAATCCCAGGTTTTCCAAGGATGTTTTGTTCAGACCTAACACATATGACCCTGTGAGGCTGTTTTAAAAAAAACTACATACATATAATTTAGAACTTTCTTCCAGTGTAGTTTGGAATACGCTTTAAATACTTAATAAGAATTTAGATATTTTTTAATAGTCATTTGGCTCTAAATGCCAATAGAATCTTACGTATTATAATCAATTTCACCCGTCTATTGATTGTATTGGAATGCCCTCCAGCATCACCATAGGTTTCTTATTTAAATATCTTCAGAATGGGCTGATGTAACAGGTCTTTGGAAGCACCAGTTCAAACCGGTTAAGAAAAATGTATTGTTTTTGAATGAATAGCTTTAGTTTTGCATGATTCATATTCTTTACTTGTTTCCCAAGGCAATTTCTACATACATTAAACATAGTACAGTGTGTAACATTCTTTTACTGCTACAGAATTTCTGCACACAAAGTTTGGTTCCAATTAAAAGAAAAGGAAGAAATCTATCTGGTGATAACAGAATAGAGTGATATAATATACCGTATTTGCTCAAATTATAAGACGACCCTGATTATAAGACGACCCCCCAAAATCTGAATATTAACTTAGGAAAAAAAGAAATATAAGACGACCCTAAAGGAAAAAAGTTTTACTAGTAAATGTTAATTCATGTAAACTATTTTATTTAATAAAAGCTATGGTTGAGAAAAATATTGTTTTTTGTTTTTATTTCCTTGTATTTTCCAACCTGTCCCCCAGTTACGCACATCTGCCCCCAGGCTTGCCACTCCAATATGGCACTGTGGCCCATGATATGCCTTTTAACCCTCTATATGCTACTCTGCCTCCAGAAATGCCTTATACCCTTATATCCCATTCTGGCATTTAGGGGGCTAAAATGCATATTATGGGGCAGAGTGGCATATAGGGAGGTATAAGGCATTCCAGGAGGCAGAGTGGCATTAAGGGAGTTAAAAGGCATTGTATAGAGCACTCTGCCTCCAGAAATGCCTTATACCCCTATATGCCACTCTGGCATTTAGGGGGTTAAAAGGCATATTATGGGGCAGAGTGG
>VKOC01000608.1:186706-210084 GCA_009364415.1 Spea multiplicata
TGTGCCAGTGAGTGTCTCTCTCTCTCTCTCTCTGTGCCAGTGTCTCTCTCTGTGCCAGTGAGTGTCTCTCTCTGTGCCAGTGAGTGTGTGTCTCTCTCTCTGTGCCAGTGAATGTGTGTCTCTCTCTCTGTGCCAGTGAGTGTGATATCTCTCTCTCTCGCTGTACCAGTGAGTGTGTCTCTCTGTGTGCCAGTGAGTGTCTCTCTCTCTCTCTCTGTGCCAGTGTCTCTCTCTCTCTGTGCCAGTGAGTGTCTCACTCTCTCTCTCTCTCTCTAGAGAGAGAGAGAGAGCGCTCACCTAGAGAGAGAGAGAGAGAGTGCTCGCCTAGAGAGAGAGAGAGAGAGAGAGAGAGAGAGAACGTACGCGCGCCTTGAGAGAGACAACTCACTCTAGTTAAGCCAGGGATCTCAACTCTCCTGCACATCATTTTTTAGTGAATAGACTCATTTGTTATAGACTAACTGAGATCCTCACAATGTATATGAAAATGTGATAAAAATAAAGCAACAGCTGTATATGTTTCATAATAATAGTAATAATAATAATATATGTTCACAAATAATTAAATGAACATAACGCATATAATATATCTGGAATTGCAATTAAAAATCAGTTTGTTTTCTTTAACTTTTCTTCTTCTACAGTCTATCTCAACCACTCACAGAACAGTAACTTTTTAGTGACATGGGTCTTTTTGCAATAGGAGCTTGGCATAAACTGTTGCCCACGGAGTATTGTGCAGCAGAAAAGTGCAAAGGTAGTGGGAACAGCTCAGCTGTGTGCGTCGGACCGCCATACACAAGGGATAATATTCAAGAAAGGCTCCATTGGCTGTGTCTTTCTCCTGCTCAGATTAGGGACCACACAGGATTAAGGTATGAATCCACGACAGATGGAAGACAATTAGACATGTTGGTACCCATTAACACAATTATTATTAGGAATATCTATGGGTATGTTATGAAACCGCGTTAGAGTAAATAAAATCTAATAGACAATGTTTCTGGGATTTTTCTTGCCTTTATCACCATGGCAAGACCATGGAAACAAGATTTCTCACTATGAACTGTCTAGTTCCTATTCCTGTAAGGGACCTGCGTGAGCTGGAGATATGAAAGTCCTTTAGCTGGATAGAAACTTGATTTCTCACCGTAAACCGTCTATTTTCTATCCCTCTAATGGACCTGTGTGAGCTGGGTATAAGAACTGGCGATTGTTATCCTTGTAAAGGACCTGTGTGAGCTGAAGGTATAAAAGTCCTTTAGCTGGATGGAAACTAGATTTCTCTAGGAACTAGACGGTTCATAGTGAGAAATCTAGTTTCCATCCAGCCAAAGGACTTTTATACCATCAGGTAACAATGGTCCTTTACAAGGATACCAATTCCTAGTTCTTATACTGCAAAGGAACTCATATCTCCAGCTCACACAGGTCCCTTACAGGGATAGGAACTAGACGGTTCATAGTAAGAAATCTAGTTTCCATCCAGTTAAAGGACTTTTATACCTTCAGTTCACACAGGTCCCTTACAGGGATAGGAACTAGACGGTTCATAGTGAGCAATCTAGTTTCCATCCAGCTAAAGCACTTTTACCTTCAGCTAACAATGGGATTGTTATCCTTGTAAAGTATTTCCTTTCCCTAACATGGTCCTTCTACCGGATAGGAACTAGTCGCAACCATTCCTCAAACCAACAGCTTACTGTGTCTTGATTTCTTTACATGAAACATGGTGTCAGAAGTGGCTAGATTCAGATGACGATGGACCCACGCCTGGACAGCTCCTCGGGACCGTCGGCCACGCCCGCAGGATACCTTTTTTATGCCCAAATGCACCACTTTATTGCTTCTTTACCGTGCTTGGCGGGTTACCACAGACCTCTGACGGATTTTGAACGCCTCTGCACTTCTAAGTCTGAGCCGCCCCATCTGGTTTCCACGCTGTACTCCATTCTCCTTACTTTCGAGTGCTCCCCTAAGCTGTATTTCCTGGCCCTTTGGGAACGGGATCTCCGGGCTCTCTCCGGGGATGAGGTATGGGGTAAGATTATTCAGTTGGTTCATAAGGGCGCTATCTCAAGTAGAATCCAGGAAACCTCCTACAAGTTATTGATTCGTTGGTATCGCACCCCACATGCTTTACATCAATTCCTCCCGGATGTCCCGGACCGTTGTTGGAGGTGTGAGTCGGGCCCTG
Source organism: Spea multiplicata (assembly GCA_009364415.1). Lineage (NCBI taxonomy): Eukaryota > Metazoa > Chordata > Amphibia > Anura > Pelobatidae > Spea > Spea multiplicata. The sequence continues at coordinate 188,904 of VKOC01000608.1, forward strand.
GCACTATTTTACACATCTGGTGGACTTGCCCCTTGGTTGCCCCCTTTTAGAAGCTGGTGGAAGGGGTGATTCGGGAAGTCAATGACCCTCACTATGTGCTGACCCCTGAGGCGGCTCTCTTGCACCATACATCGCTCCCGGTCGCTGTTTATAGGCACTCAGTGACATACCATATATTAAGTGCGGCCAAAGCTGTCATCCCCCGTTTTTGGCGGAGCCGTGACACTCCGCCGATCCAGGCTTGGGTCAGTAGGATGAATTTTATTGCCCACATGGAGGAGTTGGTGTGGGCCTCCAGGGGCAAGGAATATTTGTACATCAGGCGCTGGTTCTGGTGGAAGGAGCTCACTTCTTCCCCGCGCTTCCCTGCTCTTTTACAGTCCGCCTGAGGAGCCCTTTGGGTCGTGTGGATGTGCCGCCCCTGGGTCCGCTTGCGCGTCTCACCCTTCCCTACTCTGGGTGGTCACTTCTCTTTGTCCCCCTCGATTGCTTCTCCAGCACTTAGGTGTTATGTGGTAGTAGTGACACGCGCCGTCTGACTCTGACTTTTATGTTGTGTTTATGGTTTCGTTCTGTTATGTTATGTTGTTTGCCTATGACCATTGATTCATCATGCTCTATTTTGCAGTACATTGTGCCTCTGTACTTTACATGTGCCGTTTGGTATGTTCTCGGATGTAACACATTGTTGTATACCTGGTTTTTTTATTAAACGGAGACTTGACAAAAAAAAGAAGTGGCTAGATTCAGAACTGAGCCTCTTGTTTGGAGCACAGCAACTTTGGGATACTGCACAGGTTTGTGAATTACAACCTAAGACTGTCCTTTGTGGATTTTCTGTCATTTGAGAGCTCAGAGGCTTAAACATGGCAGGCATGAGAATCAGTAGGGATTGGAGCAGCAATTCGGATACTTTCAGAGCTGAATTTGAAGATTATTCCCTGGCTACAGGGTTGAATGAGAAATCTGCAGCAGTGCAGGCAGCAACTCTGAGGAGAATCATGGGCAGTGAATGTAGGCATGTGTATAAGCACAATCTGAACCTTGCAGTAGGGCAGCAAGAGAATGTTACAGAATTTCAAACCTGCTAAAAATGTCATATATGAAAGATATGTGTTTGGATGCTGCAAACAAGAAGAGGGAGAATCTCTTGATAACTTTGTTACATGCTTGAGAGAAAAGGCAGCAACTTGTGAATATGGTACACGGGATGAATTACCGTATTTGCTCGATTATAAGACGACGTTTTTTTCAGAGCAAATGCTCTGAAAAATACCCCTCGTCTTATAATCGAGGTCGTCTTCTAATCAGACCTTGATTAGGTTGCCAGGCTGCTTACCGGTACTTTGGTCGCGAGCAGCGTCTCTTCTGCTAGAAGCAGGAGAACAGGAAGCTAGTAGAGAGTCACATACGGTAATTCTGCCTCCCCCTCCCTCCTCTGGGGGCGGGGCAAGAGAAGTTGCTCACACAGCCGGGCCCCTGCAGAAGTCTTCGAGTGAGAGATCTGCAGTTCAGGTAAGGGGGTGGAGGAGGGTTTTTGTGATTAATGTGTGAAGTATGTGTGATTAATGGAATGAATGAGTATTTAAATGTTTGTGAATAAGTGTGTGTGTGATAGCATGGATGTGTAAGGGGGTGGGTGTTAGCATGGCATAGGGAGGCTGTACTCACACTCCCATCATCCCCAGGTTCCAGCATGTACTGGCTGCCTTGGCTTGATAGGAGTGTGATTGCTGTTAGCAGTTTTATATATATTGCTAACAGCAATCACACTCCTATCAAGCCAAGGCAGCCAGTACATGCTGGGTTAAAAGGCATATCATGGGGCTGAGTGGCATATAGGGGGTTAAAATGCATTTCTGGAGATATATATATACCTCCAGAAATGCATTTTAACCCCCTATATGCCACTCAGCCTCATGATATGCCTTTTAACTCCCTATATGCCAGAGTGGCATATAGGGGTATAAGGCATATCATGGGGCAGAGGGGCATATAGGGGGTTAAAAGGCACATCATGGGGCAGAGTGGCAAGCCTGGGGGCAGATGTGCATAACTGGGGGGGGGAGGTTGGCAAATAAAAGGAAATTTAAAATATATTTTTCTCAATCATAGCTTTTATTAAATATGAAAAAATAGTTTACATGAATTAATATTTACCAGTAAAACATTTTCCCTATAGGGTCGTCTTATATTCAGCCTTGTTTTTTTCCTAAATGAATATTTTGATTTTGGGGGGTCGTCTTATAATAAGGGTCTTCTTATAATCGAGCAAATACGGTAATAAGGGACAAAATTGTTCTCGGTATAGCTAGTGAGAGCACGCGCAGGCGTTTGCAGCCATTGAAATGTGCCGTACAGCGGGGCTCACTGACAGGCATATGAAAGTTATGGACCAGGACAAACAGCAGACCGACAGCATAAATATTGCAATGCAGAGACACCACATAAGCAAACCGCAGAATCAACGCCGCCTGTTTAGCACAAATGCTGCCGATCCTACAGCGTGCAAATATTGTGGGACTCTGCATCAAAGTTTTAAAGAGCCGTGTCCAGCTTATGGGAAGTCTTATAGGTCTTGTGGAAGAACAAATCATTTTGCTAAAATATGTTTGTCAAGTAAAAGACAAAGTTACACACCATGGAGAACTCATCTGCACATGAGGAAGAACCACACACTGCTGAAATGATATACAGCAGTGAATTGTACCACCCGCTGCTGTAGCTCTGCTAAGAGTGTCACTAATGTACATTTCAGGTCCAGGTCTCGTGCACAACACACAGTTTGCAATGTTCAGCTGCACCTGGATGACCTGTCGCAGACTATTTAAATGTCACAGACCAACGATTGCTTCAGATAAGACAGCACACAGAAATCGACGAGAGCTTGCAAGCACTTAAGTCTGTTGTTCTTTATGGTTGGCCAGATTCAAAAGCAGAGGTGCCATTATTGTGAGAGAATACTGAACTTTCCGAGATGAAATCGGCATTCAGGATGGCGTACTGTACAAAGGGTCAAGGGTCATCATTCCAAAATCATTAAGATCGGAGATGCTGACACGTATACATGCCAGTCACATTGGTGGAGGCACGAGATACCTTATACTGGCCCAACATGCAGAATGATATTAGAGACTTTGTTAGTAGTTGTTCAGCATGCAATGAATATGCACAGGCACAACAGAAAGAACCCATGATGTCGCATGTACTGCCCATGCGACCTTGGCAAATTGTAAGCATGGATATATTGAATTATGCAGGGCAAGATCTTCTAGTAATTGTTGATCACTATTCTGACTTTTGGGAGATTGAGCTCCTTCCCGATCTGTCTGCTGAAACTACGATCAAGCATTGTAAAGCACAGTTTGCACGTCATGGACAGCCGGACAGGGTAATCTCGGATAATGGACCTCAATTTTCATGTGAGCAATTTAGACGGTTCTCTACAGATTGGGGGTTTGAACATCTTACCTCTTCCCCATGGTACCCGCAAGCTAACGGCAAAGCGGAATCAGCTGTAAAGAATCTTTGCAAGAAGGCCAAGTATGATGGAAATGACCCATGGAAAGCCATTCTACATTGGAGGAACGCCCCAACCGAAGGCATGGACAGTAGTCCTACACAGCGCTTGATGTCAAGGAGACTGAAGATTTCATTGCCAGTGGCCAACAAATTACTTGAACCTTGTGTGGTAACAGGTGTACTGGAGAAATTGCGACGGAGGAAACAGATCTCCAAACTGATATATGATGTCTCTGCCAAAGAATTACCCGAATTAAGCGTTGGAGAGCCAATCCGTATGAAGCCACTCCCTGGTGACAGGACTGGTCGCTGGAGACAGGATACCTGTGTTCAGAGGGTTGCTCCTCGCTCATATCTTGTGGATGTGGATGGCAGTCTCTACCGCCGCAATCGAATTGACCTGCGAGTGGCTGAACAACTCACCGAACAAACCTATGAATATCCTGCACAGGACCCTACCATAGAGCTCAATGCCCCTAGTCCTACTGGACCACGTAAGCAAGGCAGAGACAATTTTGCTGTCATATCAGAAGGATACAATGAGGATGACATAATGCAGCCGCATGTACCAGTATGTTCTTCTGTGCCAAACATACCAGCTAGGATCAATGGCAGCCCCTTATCAACACCTTTTGGAGCTGAACAGCTTCCCCCAGGCAAAATCCCTGTGGCTCTGCGTAGTGGTCGAGTTTCAAGACCACCAGATAGACTCAATCTGTAGCGTAATATTGCATTGCCTTGTACTTCCTGTTACTCTGACCTAGATGTAGTTATACAGTTCAACATGATTCCTCAAACCAACAGCTTACTGTGTCTTGATTTCTTTACATGAAACACCGACTTATGTGTGCCGTGCTGCTTCTGCTTCAGTGAGACTCTTCATCCCGCCCCTTGAAGAGGCGGTGTGATGCTGGAGGGGCGGGCTCACAGAGTCAATAGAGTTGTGGCAGTCAGTCTCGTGGAGCAGGCAGGAAAGTCAGAAAAAGGGCTGGCTGGGGGGCTCAAAGCAATGGGGTAATAATACACAATAGAGAAAAGGCTGGGGCATTATATAAATCAAGACTAAAGGGGCTGCTGGCTGGGGGCATACACAAACAGTGGGGAAGGCAAGGGATACAATGTTGTGGGGGTATTAATACACAAGGGGGGCTGGCTAGGGGCATCACTTACACCCATAACTGGAAACTCTCCGGGCTTGACCCGGAGATTGCCAGGTGAGCGCTGGTCCTCCGGTTCTCTGGGTTAAGACCCGAATCCTCCGGGTCGCGGTAGCAGGGTCTTGACACGCCCCGCTCCCCGCCCATTTTTTTTCCCGAAGTCAGCGGGAACGCCCACCTACAGCAGTGGGTGTCGCCCTCCAACGTCAGCGGGCACCGCCCACCAACATCAGCGGGACCGCTGACGTTCTGCCCGCCTCCCGCAAAGGTAGCCAGAGACGAGAACTTCCCAGATATGCTTACATCTATACTAAAAGGGGTCTGGCTGGTGGTATAAATACTGCAGCTTTATCAACTGTTAACTGCATTTCCCATGAAGCCTGGATGCATGTTATCTGATATAGATAATGCATGTTACTGTGCAATATTACCTGGCTAGGGCTCTGATATATGATAATGCATGTTACTGTGTTATATTACCTGGCTGAGGCACTGAAAATGCATGTTGCTGAGAGATATTTTCAGCGTAAGTAGCATGGATTAGTGCCAGTGTTAAGGCTGATCTGCCTTTGCTGTCGTATTAGATTAATTTAACCCCTTCTGGACCGGGACGTACCAGGTACGTCATCTCAAAAAAATGCCCCCACGTTGCCACAATCGTGGTGATTGTGGGGGCACTGCTGCTGCTGTCTGCCCGACAGATCAGAGCCGGCCCCCGAGCCTTAGATCACTCCCACGGAGTGATTTTGTAGGCTCAAAATCCGCTTTTCATAAAATGCTGCGATCACGGCATTGAAGGGGTTAACACTGCACTGACGCTCTCATGGAGCGAACAGGCAGCTTCAGGCAAGTGTGGGGACTTGCCACAACACTCCCCTGAGAGCGTCAGTGCAGCGTTAACCCCTTCAATGCCGTGATCTTGGCATTTTAGGGTTGATAACCTTTTTTTATGGGGCTCTGCTGCTGATGGTCTGCCTGGGAGCCCAGGTAGACCAGCAACAGCAAAAACGAGCCCCCACAAGCCATTTAATCAGTCCTGTAGGACTGATCAAAGAAACTCCTCCCTGCAATCTCCGGTTTACGGGAGATTGTGTCCTAGCTGCCGAAGGCAGCTTCAGGGACAGGGAAACAGTGTGGAGACCAGCCCCCACCCCGTTGCTCAATTAACCCCTACCCCCCCTCTTGCGCAATTAACCCCTTCAGTGCCGCAATTGTGTATAACCCCCATCGCAGCATTGCTTGTGGGGACTAAACAAGCTTGTGGGGACTAAATATCAGTCAATGCTGTGCTTCAATGGAGCATCAGCATTGAAAGAGTTAAAAAAAATAATTAAAAAAATAATTAAAAAAATAACAATAAAATAACAGCACTGACCTGAAAGTCCAGGGTGCTTCCAGGTCAAATGCTGGACTAGGCTGATGATGATCAGATCACTCCTGGTCAATAGTGATCCGATTATTATGCCAGCCCCTGGATGATCCTGCCCTACAAAGAGAGTAGGGTAATAAAAAAAACCCATAATTATTACCTGATCCCATGACATTTGAAGTCGCTGATTATTGATCGACCGATCAATGTCAGCGGCCTAAATTTATCACTTACAAGTAATCTGATAAAAAAAATATTTTAAAAAGTTTAAAAATCGAAATGCGCATGTTCCAGTTTTGACTTGACAATGTCTGAGAAACATGGCATGCATAGGCATGTGGGGTATCACTGTACTCAGGGGGTGTTACTGAACACAAATAAAGACCTATTTTGTTTTTTCACACATCTACTAGACTAAATTTGGAAGGCGTCGGTGTGAAATCAGCTGCATGGGACCGGCCAATACGCCCCTAACTAGATTCTAGTTTAAGGAAATATATAGTTTTTCGGGGTCTATGTGTCTCAGATGAGACCTGGACCCAACAAACTGATCTGTCAAAAATTTTAAAAAATGACATTTTACTGCAATGTTTAGGACAGACTGGCACTAAAATGGTTAAATAAAAAGTGTTAAAATGCCCCAAGTAAAATACTTTAGGATGTCATCTTTCAAAAAATATATACTTTTGTTGAGCGTTTTTTTCTTTTTCTGGCCGTTAAAAAAAAAATCTTGTTTAGAAACAGGGATGCGCGTCATTCATATTAAACCCTGTAAGTGCCAAAATAAATGAAAATACCAGGCATATGAGGTGTTTCAAAAAACATGAAAAATACCCAAATACACTTTTGGAGTTTTTTTTCCATTTGCACTGGTTATATTAAGTTTTTATAGGTGAAAATGTGGAAAATATTTCCTTTTTTTCCTAATTTCCCCCACATTTTTATATATGTTTCATACTTAATGATGGTTTATATCTATAATTATTATTTCAAAAGAAAGCCCTTCTTGTTCTGAAAAACAACTTGTGTGGGTGCACTAATTGAGAAGAGTTAATTTACTGTTGAAAAAAGACATAGCAAAAACACAAAAAACTGCTCTGGTCTTTTGGCGCAAACGTAGCAACAAAAACCCAGTCCTCAAATGGTTTTTACTGGTGTAAATTGCTGTCTTTGCTAAGGGTCACACAGCACATAAGAACAGTGGCGTCTCCAGCTTTATATTTAGGGGGCACATGGGGGGCCTGGGACCAAAGTAGGGGGGCCAATTATAAAATGGTACATATACACTACACACACATATATGCGTGAGACGTGCATTTGTAACTACATAATCTGTACTTATCTCTTTGAAATAAACACCGTGATTGAAATATGATTTCAAAATAACAGCTGAACTGGCAGTTATTTTTCATTCTTTAATATTAGCCCGTGCTGCCAATATATATATAAATATTAGACCCTGCTGCCGATATATAGAAATATTACACCCTGCTTCCGATATATATTAATATTAACCCTTGCTGCGGATATATATTAATATTAGCCCCTGCTGCGTATATATACTTATATATACCCTGATGCCGATATACATACCCTGATGCTGATATATATTAATATTTGACCCTGCTGCCAATATGTATTAATATTAGCCCCTACTGCCGATATATATTAACCCCTTAATGACAAAGTGTGATCGGTGCAGGGGGATCGTGGGGAGGGGAGTGAGAAACCATGTCTCCCCCCCTCCCGTCCTGAAGCAGAAAAGGAGAAAAAAAAACGTTTATTCATTTAAAAAATTATAATAAAAAAATAATTAAAATAATAATATAAATAATAAAAAAAATAATAATGTGAGCAAAAATGGTAAAATTGCTCCGGGCTTTGAGGTACCAAAACCCACTGGGATTGAAGGGGTTAAGGGGTTAATATTAGCCCCTGCAGCAAATATCTATAAATATTAGCCCCTGGCGCCAATATTTATTGATAATAGCCCCTGCAGCCAATATATATTAATATTAGCCCCTCCTGCCAATATATATATATAACTATTAGACCCTGTAAGAAAATATAGGCCAAACACAAACTTCGATCGGGAACAACACATAAATATGTATGTGCGTCAAAAATAGGCAGAGTCACTTAGATGCAAACGAAGGTGAAACATTTAATACGAACAAAAATAGACGAAGAATATAAAAAGAAGATAACAAAAATACGAAACAAGTCTTACAAAACCTTGGAAGGAATTTAGTTCATTACATCTGTCCTATGCATTCCTGAGGATGGAGGGAGGGAGTGTTGGGACGTGAAGTGTTCGTGGATGGCAAGTACATCTTCTCTTGACCTCTCTTCCCATGCCTCTCCATGTCTTACAAAAGCCTAGCTTATATGTGCCTTGGATAGTGATGTCAGTCTATTGCTCTTCACCTAATTGGGTAAACATGCTCACTAAGATCTTTACACCTAAACCCTATTTTAGGTGGTCACTGTAAGCCTACTGTAATGCCCTTTTACAGTTACAACTACCATGCATTAACAAGTTACCATCCTATCTATAGACTGCCTGTTCAGCAAATCCTTCATTCCATAATTAAGGTCAAGGAAACCTTGAAACCTACCATTGAAACATATTAATATATCTTAATTATCATTTATTTATGCCCAATAATTACATATCTTTGACTATTGCCTATACTAATAATTTCATATGGTCCTTTATCATATACTTAAGGTTAGAAGAGATGTTAAATGTGTTAGAATCTTTTACAATTCCCCCTGATGATAGGATAATATCCTTATCATATATTTTCAAATATACACATTTACTCACCATTCGTATCACATCCGTATCACATTTATACTACAATCACATCACACTTTACCTGGGACCATATGATAATCATTAGCATGTGACACCCTTTTTTCTACGTTTGTTATGGAATGAGAAGATTGTGCTCTTTTTATCAATTCCCTTAATATTCCATCTCCCTTATCTACTTCCTAACTTGTTTATACATCTTACTACACATACACTACACTACACATAAGAAAACTTTGATAGACAATACATAATAAAACAAGTATAGCTACAATAACAATTGGATTTGACAATATATTCCCAGCTGCGAATTTAACCGAAGATTGTGACCACATATTTACTGATTTTTTTAAAATTTTGACCACCAACTAACTCCAGACATATCATTCCATTGATGTTGAATTTGTTCTAATTCACCTTGTTTATGCTGGAAAACAATTTCTGCATCTTTCAATTGTTGCTTTAATATGGCCAATAATCCCTTATCTTTCTTTATTTCCTCAGTCCATGTTTTCCAATGAAAATGGTCTATCTGTGTGAGATTAAATTGCAGAGGTAGTGTTCTTAAACACTCTGTGCCTATAGTGGAGACATTAAACTTTTTCCCATCTATCTCCAACTTTTTCAAATCACCTTCTATGCAATATAATCCTCTGTGAAGAGTTTCATTATGCATACAATTTGAAAAGAATGCTCTGACCAATGACTCTTCCTTCATTACTTAAAAACAAACTTTCCCTATGTTTACTTGAGTCATTAATTCATGCACAGATGTAACACTTTCAATCCTGGCCTCATATGATGAATGATAGACAACCTTTTCTTGCCCTGGAAGACATATTACTTTGGAAACAAAATGAAGACAAGCTGAAACATCTAATTGTTCCAGATTTTCCCATCAAATACAAAATCTGTGTATCTTAAACTATAATGAATCTAATTCGTCCAACAATGTCTCTTGATGTATCAATGTCTGATATCAGGAGTCGCTCCACCCGAACTTCTCTTATTTTATGTGATAACAATGTCTTCTGTGGTAAATCCTTTGTCTGATCATCAATTCCAATTGGCTTCTGGTACTGTTCAAACAACACATCAAAAAACTATGCTATCTTGATGTCACGATTCTTGTATTGCTGTTTCTCAGAATGTTCTCCTTCCAATAGTTAACTTTTTTGTTTCTCCATTTTCTTGCAGAACTGTGTTCCTGCAAGAACAGAATTTAGTTAGAAACATATAATTTACACTGGTCAACATGTACCCACAGCTTCTGCTGCCTATGGGTATTTTTCAGAGTCTTTTCTGTTCTTTGAACAAGGATCTTGACCCATTGTGTCGATTATTTCAAACGGTCCTTCTCAATTGCATTCCCAAGGTCCCGCCTTCCTAAACGTCTTAATCATTACTGATGCTCCTCTCACAAATTAAGAAGAGTAAGGCGGTACCATACGCTGCATTCTAGATGCTGCATAGGGAAGAATTGTTTTTAAACTCTACTGAAGTACCTGTAACCACTTAGTTCTTGCAATGGCATCTTTCTGTGGAGTAGACAAAAACGGTTCATGAGGAAAGATCAATGGCATTTTCCTTCCTGTCATTAATTCAAAAGGTGTATACTGGGTAGTTGAGGAGCTCGTTCCCCTAATACTCGTCAATACTAGAGGTACTGCAACAACCCAACTATTTCCTTTATCAAGTAACATTTTTGCAATTCTAGACTTAATCGTTCTGTTCATTCTTTCTACAATACCTGCGGACTGAGGATGGTATGGGACATGGAATTGTTCACGTACCCCCAGGATTGCGCAAACAGCCTGCATGACTTTGCCAGTAAAATGGCTCCTTCTGTCAGAAGCAATCATCCTTGGGATTCCCCAAGTACAACATGATTCCTTAATGCTTTTGCCGTAGACAAAGCATCGTCATTCCTGACAGGCTACAATTCTACCCACTTATAAAATACATTTACCACAACCAATGCATTCCTGAGACCTTGGTTACCTGAAGTAGGAGACCTATGTAGTCAATCTGCAGTATAGACCACGAACCATCTGCAGGTGCAATTCTTAGAAGTGGAGACTTTTGTCCTTTAGGCCTGGGGTTTACTTGAGCACAAATGAGACATGACTGAACAACATTTTGTACAGAGTCCACCTTTTTGTCCCAATAAAACTTCTCTTTTAAGTTTTCCAGCAACTTTGGCTGACCCACATGACCTAATCTTTACATCTTATAGCGGGTGAATTCCGTCTGCAAGTGTTTAGGCACAACTGGAAGTAAATTACCTTCCATCTCATAACACACCACTCCGTTCTCACAAACAAAGGGAGGTGTTATTTTATTCCTACATTCTATATTGAACGCATCTTTCATCTTTATCGATGAATGAAGGTAAATTTGCTTCCTTACTTTTTACTGGTAGTACTTCTAACGGTTCCAGTTCCATCACTATCTTTTCTGTCAAAGCTGCTTCCTTTGCTAGAGAATCTGCTTTCTCATTTCTCAAAGCTAAATCACTAGTCCCTCTGCTATGGCCTGGTACCTTGACAATAGCATATTGGTTAGGATTTTTAGAAGCAAGCTCAAAGATAGTCTGCAATGTATCAAGATAAAGTCCCATTGGATAAAGAAAATGAGTCGGACAAAACTCCAGAGGCCAGCACTTTAGCAGTAGGCTTTTGATACAAAGCAAAAATAGCTTTTCTCAAAGCAGCTGGGAACCCAAACCGAATCAAAACAGCTTCCAAATATCCCCAATGGTTATCAAATGCTTTTTCTGCATCGAGTGATAAAAATAAAGAGGGGTGTTTAGATTTTTGAATATATGAGATCAAATTAATAAAACGTCTCGTATTGTCTGTAGCTTGACGTCTGGGGAAAAAACCTACTTGATCGTTATGAACAAGCAGAGGCAATAAATTTGAGATACGATTAGCTAATATTTTCGAGTATAATTTGGTGTCATTATTAATTAGAGAAATGGGCCTAAAATTGGAACACCTATCAGGTTCCTTCCCGGGTTTAGGTAAAGTAGAAATTTGGGCACAAAGGGATTCATCAGGAATATAGCCATGTTTCCAATATTCGTTAAACAATTTAGTTAAATGTGGCAATAAGATATTATTAAATTTATGATAGTATAGAGCAGAAAAACCATCAGGACCTGGTGCCTTACCAGATGGAGTATCTTTAATAGCTTGAAGCACCTCCTCCAAAGAAATGTCCGACTCAAGAAATTCGATACGACAATCAGGGATTCTAGGAAGATTAATTTTATCCAAAAATCCAATTATTTTAGCAGAAGTTGGTTGTGTTTCCAGAGGGGAATCTTTAAGGTTATAAAGTGACATAATATGCAGCAAAAGAATTAGAAATGTCCCTAGGATGTAAAATTTTCTGGCCAGAATCATCCAATATATAAGCTATTCTAGATTGTATAGTTTCTTGTTTTAATTTATTTGCTAATAAATTAGAGGCTTTGAGTAAAATGACATTTTTAAAGATCGTAAAGTTTTAGCAGTCTTTTCCCAATTAAGTTTATCCAATTTTGTTTTCACGTCTTTAAAGCTGAAAGAGAGAAAGAAGGGCCAAACTTTTTTGCTAAATTTAAATTATATAATTCTTTCTCCAAAGTTTTACCATTTGCAGACGATGTTTTCCTAATATAAGAATTTCTCTGAATAAAATGACCTCTTAACACAGCCTTATGAGCATGCCAAATAGTAGAATATGGAATATCTTCACTAATGTTTTCTTCAAAATATGAAGATAACGTTTTTTCAGCCAAAATTCTTTCATCTATGTTATTCAAAATGAAATCATTCAGTCTCCAAGGTCTATAAGGGACATGTGGTATTGTTTCATGAATATTCAAAGTAATAGGGGCATGATCTGACCATTTAAAATCTAAGATTTCAGTTTTCTCAATGAAAGATAACATATTTTCAGGCACTAAAAAACGATCTATACGAGAGTACATATTGTGGCCAGCTGAGTAAAAAGTATAATCTCTTTCATTAGATGTTACATCATAGTAACATCTGGATTGCAACAATTTGGAGCACCTCTTTGCAGTGGACATATAAGAATTTGAATTAGGAGAGGAGTCCTCCCTTGAGACATCACATTCAGGGTCCAATACAAAATTAGTATCACCACAAACAATCACTCTCCCCCTACATTCATCAAGAGCTGTTTGCATAACATTTTTCAAATATTGAAATTGGGAACTCGTTGGAAAATAAACATTGAAAATGGAATAATCTACGTTATTTACTTTACCCACCCATAACACATATCTACCTTCAGGATCAATAATAGTTTTCAAAGTCTTGATAGCCAATGATTTGTTAAAAAAAATAGAAGTCCCTCTAGCCTTTGAAGAAAACTTAGAATGAAATTGAATGGGATAATACCTAGCAAAAATGTGGGGATTAAAATCATTTTTAAAGTGGGACTCCTGTATGCACAAAATATCTACACGCTTCTCCCTAGCCTCCTTCAACAATAACCTTCTTTTATGAAAAGAGCCCAATCCCTTAACATTAAAGGACATTATTTTCAATACCATTGATTATAAGGAACAGCAAAAATGAACACAAGAATGTAAATGGCTAACACATAAAATTAAGGGATTGGGCCTAACACATCAAATTTTAAAAACATGGAAGGGCATTGTAAAGGAGGTACAAGCACAGGCAGCGAGAGAACTAAAAGAAACAAAATAATAAGCATCACACTTCCAGAGCTTCCATTGATTACAGAATGATAGGTAAAAAATAACAAAACTAAAAAAGAAATGATCCCCTTCCTAATGGGGAACCAATTAAGTTTGGAACAAATAAAAAATAAACCAAAGATAAAAAAATAGGCCCAAGACTTTCCACTGTTCCCTCTCCTCTGACCGCTGTCAGGGATAATCCTGACTTCCCACCCGGTCAGGGGCGGTTCCTTTTCCCTGCCCATCCCTCTGATCGTACTGGCAGTATCCGCTCCTACTGGTCGCCTGCGGGCCTTAAGCCCCTGAATCAGCTCTCCCCTTCTTCGCCCCCCTCTTTTCCCGATGTTTTTAGGTACGCGCAGCTTCGTAGTTTCTGTAGCTCTCTACCCCGGCAGCACAATCTTTCTCGTGCCCTCACTGTGTTTGAGGATATCTGTGTGGCACCCTCCTTATTGGCTCATGGTGTCTCCCATCTGTACGGCCTCCTTGACGCTTTTAACCCCGTGCCCCCGGCGTTTATGGGTCGTTGGGAGTCGGAGCTGCGACTCACCTTCACGCAGCCCCAGTGGGAGAGGATCTGTGTTCTCAATCACCGCTGTTCCAGGAGTGCCAGGGACCAGGAAATGTTGTATAAGTTGCTGGCCCTCTGGTACCGACCACCTGCACTGCTCTCCACCTACCGCCCTGATGTCCCTAACCGTTGTTGGCGGTGTGATGCCACCCCGGGTTCCCTCCTTCATATCTGGTGGGAATGTCCGGGTATTGTCCCTTTCTGGACTGCTATCCATTCCACGCTTCATCGCTTTACGGACTCGGTTCCCCCTCTTACACCGGAGTGTTTTCTCCTTTTCCATGTGCCCCAATCCATCAAGCGTTTTCGGTCATCGGTTCTTTGTCATCTGATGGTGGCCGCTAAGGCTTTAATCCCTTTACACTGGGGCTGTCCTGCACCCCCCACGTTCGCAGAGTGGGTGCTCAGGGTGGAGCGGATCCGGGTTCTGGATGAACTTCATCATGTTGCCTCCGGGAGCATGGAGCGATATCAGGCCACGTGGTTCTATTGGCTGTCTTTCGTGAGTGACCCTGTTATTCGTCCTTTGTTGGAGTGATTTGAGTACTGTGCGTTTTCGCTGTCTTCCTTTCTCCTCTTTCTTCCTCTGTCTTTCTTTGTCCTTGTGTTGTAGGTTTTTTTTTTCTTCCCTTCCCTCCCTCTTTGGTCCTCTCTGTTCCCTCTCCCCCCTGTCCCTCCCTCCTTTGGCCCCTTCCTCCCAGTTCCTCACTACCCTCTTCCCCTTCCTTGCCCCTCCCTTCTTGTTTGCTCTACGCATTCCTCTAGCGTGTGAGCCCTTGGATTCAGGCTTTCCCGAGAGCTCTTGCGTTGCCTGTTGTGGCTGAACATTTCTCACATCTCCTTCTCACATGTTCCTGTTCTCCACGAATCTGCTGCTCTCGTGCACGTGCACGCGTTCGCACACACCCTCTGTGCCTACGACTTGCAGTTCCTTAGTTCTCCGGATACTGCATAAGTTACTGAGAGTGCCATGTTGCTGCGCCCTTTCGTAGTTCGATCTGCTTGGCGCGCTGGCGTCCTGTTTATCGTCTGCCTGGGCTATTGTTTGCAATTCGCAATACACTTCGGATTTATCTTAAAGTTATACCCAAGATATTACATATACCTGACATAATATGGCCTTGCTCCACCTCTAACTGCCTCATCTTTCCGGGCTTCAACGCATGACAAATGTTAGAATCATTTTTATTCGTATCCAATGTTAAAATGCATTCTCTGTCGTGCCCTGCGCGAATGTTCCCGATCCTCATTTCTCTGCTATACCCAGCCGGGTGCACGGGTTAGTTTTTCCGACTTGTGTTCCGGGAATGTGGTTCCTTCGCAGTATGGGCACTTTGAGTTTTCTTGAACGTGATCTGTCCATGTACTCTGTTGTTACCTTTCTGTTGTAGCGCGTAGACGCGCTGTGTATCGCCTATATGGATTCTTTTTCCCTCCCCTTCCCCTCCCTTTTTTCCTTTCTGTACCCCTTCCCTTCATTATTTGAAAAATTACAATAAAATTCTGATTTACCCTAAAAAATAGGCCCAAAGAGAGGAGTAAAGAAAAATGAATAATATACTCCTCTCCATTGATGGTAAAAAAAAAGGCCTTACTGTTGGGGGGGTAGTGAGAGAAACCAACAGTGAGGACAGGGATAATGTCATAATTATTAACGTTGCATAAAAACTAATGAAAAAAAATAGAAAAATAAAAGAAATCTATTAAAGACCCACACATAAAAATGAAAAACAAAATGAAAAAAGAATTCAAAAAAAAAAGAGAAAAAAAAAAACATAAAATAAAAATGAAAATAAATAAATAATAAGAAAGAAACATTATCAACAAGTAGCCAGTTCTAATGACGACAGTTAAAAAAGATCTCAAAAATACATGGATAGTTTTAAAACAATATCTGGGCGGTGTCCCTGCAGCAGTGTTTCTTAACAACATATCAATGCTCGTGCAGAGATACTGCAATGTTTATTTAACAAAGAAGTTCTGGTTGTTTACTCCTGAAAACAATAGAGGAATTGGGAAATTCCAAAGATTTGAAATAGGTGTGGCACGCCCACGTGATTTCAGATTGTAAGCGCATTAGTATAGGAAATGTAGCTTGGTCAGATCATGACCCAGTCTGTTTGGAAATAGTAAAGAAATTTCATTTAGCCCCACGTCCCTGGAGGATAAACAAATCATTATTAGGCTGTAAGGATTCTCTTGATTATATTTCCCAGACGACTACTCAGTTTTTTTCTGAGAATCTGAAGCATAATGTGAGTCTAGGCAACATCTGGTGCGCTTACAAATGTGTCCTGAGAGGATATCTAATTAAAAAAGACGCATATAACAGGAAAAAAGGAAAAGAAAAATTGTCTGATCTATATATCTCACTGAGTAATCTAAAAAGAAAGTGTGGTCAATCTCATGAAGAACAAGACATTATGAATATGATTAAAATTATAAAAGAGATCGAGGAGCGTTTAATAAATAAAGCAAATTATAATTTGATTAAGTTAAAGCAAAAATTCTATTACGTTGGGAACCGGGCAGAGAAACAGCTTACCAACCAACTAAAAAACAGAAACTTAAAAAAACGAATTCTTAAACTTTTAGACGGCGATAAACATATTTCTAGTCCTGACAACATTGGGACAGCATTCGGCAAGTTTTATACAACTCTATATAATATTGTAGATCAAGCGAAAGACGACGCTCAGATGAGACAATATTTGCAGGACTCCAGATTGCCGAAGTTGTCTGATACATTGATAGAACAATTGGACACTCCCTTTTTGGAGAGGGAAGTAAAGGAGGCGATAAAAAAAACTAAAAGTACGTAAAGCTCCTGGTCCCGATGGATATACAGCACTGTTTTATAAAAAACTGTCCAAATTGGTAGTTCCGCACCTAACAAGTATGTTCAATGAAATTAGTGTAAATAAATCCTTTCCTAACGGCATGTTGGAGGCTATTATCCTTCCTATACCTAAAGCTGGGAAAGAATGCTTGAAAGTGTCTGATTATAGGCCAATCTCTCTGATCAATTTGGATACCAAAATATACTCCTCAATACTAGTTGCCCGTTTAAAACCATTGTGTTCACAGTTAATTTGTAGAGATCAGTCTGGCTTTATAAAAGGAAGACAATCTAGTGATAATGTCCGTAAGATTATTGACATAGTAGAATATGTAACTACTCATGAAATTCCCTCAATTTTTTTGGCTTTGGACGCGGAAAAGGCCTTTGACCGGGTTAACTGGATCTTTTTAGAACAGACATTGAGGTCTTATGGCTTTGGTGAAGGCTTTATTCGAGCTGTTATGGCGTTGTATACAACACCAACCGCAATGGTAGTTGGCCAAGGCTTTAAATCAGAACAATTTAGATTAAATAATGGGACTCGACAAGGTTGCCCATTGGCACCTTTACTATATATTCTTACATTGGAACCATTAGCGTCCAGAATTAGATTTAATAACAATATTAAAGGTATAAGAATTGGTGATTTGGAAAATAAACTTTGTCTATATGCGGATGACATATTACTATCCCTGTATGATCCGTTAAATTCAGTTCATCACTTGATGGCCGAAATGTATTTATTTAGCAGCTTCTGGAATTATAAATTGAATATTACAAAAACACAAGCGGTAATGATGAACCTTTCGGCTTCATCAAAAACTAGCATTGTGGAATCTTTCGAATTTTCTTGGGCGACCGATAAGCTCGACTACTTGGGGGTCGTAATTCCAATTAAGATTTCTGAAATTATAGAAGTCAACTTTGGTAAATTACGAGATGAATTGATTAAGCAAATTAAAGAGTGGAAAGGCCTTTTTATTTCCTGGCTTGGTAGAATGAATGTCATTAGATCCTATATAGTGCCTAAGTGGTTATATCTTCTTCAAATGATTCCGGTTAGGCTCCCGTTGTTTTGGTCTACAGTTTTTCAGAAAAATATTGATAATTTTATTTGGGCTGGTAAGAGAGCCAGAATTGCACGGAAAACATTAGCAGCCAGTAAAAGTAAAGGAGGACTCAATGTCCCATCGCTAACGAGCTATGCCCAAGCAAGTATGCTCTCACATATTTTGAAATTACAATATAAAAATAATAATAATGTAGACTGGTTCGTGATTGAGCAAGAGCTGACAGGCCTTTCAAATCTGGAGTGCATACTTTGGCTACATCATCTTAAGCTTAAATCAATTAGAAATAACCTACCAATTACTCTCCATAGTTCTATGGAGTTCTGGAAGTATATTAAGCCTCGATTAGGCCTCCATAATAAAATAGTTTCAACAGCCCCGCTTGAAAGTCTTCAGTATAATATCTCCCAATTAAATCTGAGAAACTGGACTAACTATAGGAATAAAAGGATTATAGATATTCTGATACAGGATAAAATAAAAACGTTTTCCCAGCTCTCAGAGGAATTTGAATTTGGCAATCTGGAGTCCTTCAATGTCCTTAGGATAACCTATTATGTTAGGTCTCATTTATTTGTGCAGTCTTCATCTATCTTGAGTCAAAAGATCTGCGATATGTTCTCTACGGAAATTATTACTAAAAGCTTAAAAAAGTGGTATATATTGCTTGAAGAAATAGAAACTCCCTTAACCCACACTGCATTAAAATCATGGCAATCAGACTTAAAATGTCTGATTGATTTAAAAATATGGATTGGTAGTTTACTAGAAATTAATAAAATTTCGCATTGCCTCAATATGATTGAACTGCATTACAAGATAATGTGGAGATGGTATATAACCCCGGTGAAACAGAGTAAATTTAATTATAATGTGTCCCCTTTATGTTGGAGATGCCGCTCCTCTTTAGGATCATTCATCCATATCTGGTGGGAATGCCCACAGATTCAAAATATTTGCCAAGATTTATTTAATCTTATTTCTGAGATTCTGAATCAAAATATAGTTCCTACCATGCAAAGAGCCCTACTACATTTTGATTTAAACGGATTTTGCTTTAACCAAAGGGCTTTTATAGTACAATGCTTGTTAGCCATGAAGATAACTTTAGCTAGACAATGGCTACAATTGTCATCTATTTCATTGGATCATGTTTCGAATCAAATAAGTCATCAGTGCTTGATGGAACGTGGCTTTTTTCTATCCCACCAGTGTTTACAGAAATTTCATAACATTTGGAGACCGTGGCTGACTCGGCACCCTGAGACTCTCCCATGATAGCAAAAGTTTTCTCACAACGTATAAATACACTGTTTATATCAATTAGGCTTGACGGTTTGAATGAATTGTATGGATGGATTGTTGGTGTAGTGTTGTTCCTTTTTCTGTTTTTTTGTTTTTTTTTTGTTTTTCTTTTCTCTTTTGTGGGGCTTAGGCTGGGAAGTTCTGCTGTAACCCCGGTCTAATTATGTTGTATGTGTTGTATATTGCAATTTTAGACGCATCAATAATATATATATATTTAGTCGCGGAAATAATTGTTATACCTTTCGTGTAAGCGGAATGTTGTATATCTGAACATATATGCTGCTATATTTATTAACTGCACATTCTGCTTATATATATTGTTTTCTGCATAATGTATGTGATGTGGTCTAATAAAAAAAAAAAAAAAAAATCCTTTCCTTCTTCCGGTGATGTTATAACATAGTTCTGACCATCATGAATGAAACTTTAACAGGGAATTCCCATCTGTATCGGACGATCAACTCGAATGTCCAGTTCGTTTATATCCTTCTTAATAACGGAAATCTCTTTCATCAAATCATCATGAATCCCATTCCTGAGATCCGTAAACAGCTTAATAAAGCGAGGTTCAGTAACAGCCATGCCTGATCTCTCAAACTCCTCACCCATCTTAGGCTGTTTCTTACGTGGGGATTCAGATTCTTCAATCACAAGCTTTTCCACAGGTTTCGAGGCACCTGAAGTTTTGGTTGAAAACTTCTGCTTTTGCATCTTCCAATCAGTCCAGTAGTGGTTCGATTCTGGAACGGGTCCACAGTTGAATGCTGTTTTTTAATGAAAAAAGCCCAAATCCTCACAGAGCTCTCACTCTATGCTGCCATTTCAGTCGATGGTCAAGCCACGCCCCCCCAGTATGTGGAAGCTACAAGCGATACAGTATTTGGATGAAAACATGAAGCTAGCTACACTTAGGACCTTACATTTTTGTATCAAATATTTATTTATTTATTTTTTCCAAAGAATAACGGGGTACAGAAAGGAAAAAGGGAAAGGGGATGTTGCAGAATCACATAATGCAATAAATATATCACTCTGTTGTATACTTTTGACCATCCAGTATCATATGTAGGGTATACTATTTATGATATATTATAAATATGGTTGATTTTTGAGATCCAGTCATCATATATTGGTTTTCTTCTATAATGATTCAGGAAGCCACCCTAACTTTTTTCCATATGTAGTTGAAATAATAATTGATTCTTATATTGAGTAATGGAAAAGGTTTGGTTGCTTTTCCAATTTCTGGCAATTAATACTTTAGCTGCCGCCATAGCATGGATCAGAAGAATTTTCATTTCCAGAGATGTATTTACAGGAAATATATGGAGGAGTGCATAATCAGAGGATTTCGATATTTTGTGGTTGGTTACTTTTGTAAGTAAATCAAAGATCATATCCCACAGCTGACTAACTATATTGCATGACCACCATATATGTAAATAGCTGCCTTCAGGGCCGGCCGAAGACTTAACGCCGCCTGGGGCGAAGTTTAAAATGTGGCATTTTAAACTTCGCTGACGCCATTATTTCCCCCCCCGGTGCTTACCTTTAAAGAGTCCTGCGGCGAGTCTCCCTGCTCTGCCACGGTGCCGGTTTGTAATGCTGAGCGCCGGAAATTGACGTCACTTCCGGAGCTCATCATTACAAGCCGGCACCGAGACCGAACAGGGAGACTCACCGCAGAGGAGAGAGAGAGGGGCGCCGTGAGGGTAAGCGAAAACCACTCGGCGCCCCTCTATCTCTCCTCCGCTTCAAAACAAACAACAACAAAAAAACGCTTGGGGCAGCAAAGTGCCGCCCC
>VKOC01000608.1:219751-251212 GCA_009364415.1 Spea multiplicata
CCTTATACCCTCCTATATGACACTCTGCCTCATGATATGCATTTAAACCCCTATATGCCACTCTGCCTCCAGAAATGCATTATACCCCTATATGCCACTCTGGAGTGTTAGTCCTGGAGTGTTAGTCCTGCTTAATGCTTTTCTCATTAAAATTGCCAAATTCAGAATTAAATTTTATATGCAGTTTTTGCTGCTGTCAAAATGTTGTTAACCTGAATAAAATGTGAATTATACCTTGCAGTTTATAGTCCAAAGAAGGAATTAATATACATATAAAATGCAGCATTATAACTCAAGATGGTTCTACACTGAAGCTGTGATTTATAGTTCCAGAAAGCTTATAACTGCAGGGGGATGGCAGTCAAGTTGAAGTCCTAAAAGCTGTTAAACAGTTTTTTCTCTCCAGCAGAGAAGCTATAGTAACATCACATTACAGTGGGATAATAAATTTATTTTTTTGAGCAATGAAATTGTCATCAATTCATCGTAAATCAACATTAGGTTATAGTTGAAGCCCTTTCTACATGAAGAACAGGAAATATGCAGGTTTTTTTGTCACTTAATATTTATTGAGATCAGACGTAGAATGAATACAAATGACATCCAAGCAATAAGAAAACAATGTCACATGAATTAGAATACAATTGGACATCACACTGAATATATCATTGTACAAAGTGTAAAAAACATGGCCAACTAAGTGGTACAACACGCATGTCATATGTCGTAAGGATCTCACAGGATTTTTTCATTTTTCATAATCAAGGAAAATAAAGAAAAAAAGAAGAAGAAGAAGAAGAAGAAGAAAAGAGAGAGTAGAGGGATGTAGAAGAGAAAAGAAAAGCAATGGGCCAATCAGGTCTCACCAATCGTCTTCATATACCACGGGGTGTGCAAGCCACCCAGAACAAAACAGCTAGGCATAGGGCAGAACGCAGTAGTATAGCACTCATTCCAGCTACCCCAGGTATGCCTTGGAAAAGATGCAAAGTATTGGAGGCCAAATGAGCCATCTGTTCGTAAGTAAGTGTTGTAGTAAGCGAGTATAGGACTCCTCGAATCGTGTGTTGGGGGGTGCATCCTTCTACCTGAGCGCAATGTAAACTTTAGCCGTGACTAAGACATGTCCCAAAAGTTATCTAAGTGGTGAGGCCAGGGGTTTTGGAAACATATCAAGCAAATTTACCTCCACTCCTTCAATTGGAATATGCAGCAATTGAACAATTAGGTGAAAAACTGACAAAATGGTCGGAGCACCGGGTAACTCCACCATATATGTAGCATAGTACCTGCCTCACCACATTGTCTCCAACATAAG
This sequence comes from Spea multiplicata, assembly GCA_009364415.1. Lineage (NCBI taxonomy): Eukaryota > Metazoa > Chordata > Amphibia > Anura > Pelobatidae > Spea > Spea multiplicata. The sequence goes on from VKOC01000608.1 coordinate 221,070, forward strand.
GCGGAGGAGGGGAACATCTTAGCAAGTCTGGAGGGCACATAATACTACCGAAAGAGAACTTGAGGGACATGAGGAATGAGAGGTTTCAGAGAGGACAATAAGGCACACGCGCTGAGGTGAGTAGGAAACCTCAACATAGATCGATGTCATGGGCAACACAGTCGGTAAGGGAGGCCTGCAAGTTTTGGGAAGCCATAGAAAGTCTTTCAAGAGAAACGGAGATGTGAACAAGGACTCTTGGTCCACCCAAGCCACACAAGTCGGATTTGCAAACAGGAGAAGGCTCTGGGCCAAACTGGAAGCCAGATAGTATAATCTGAGATTAGGGACACCCAGACCCCCAAGCAGTTTAGGACGTTGCTAAACTCGGAATGGAAGTCTGGGTCTCTTGTGGAGCCACATAAATTTAGACAGCCTGACTTGCATTTTGCAAAGAATACCAAGAGGCAAAACAATGTTCAAAGTCCAAAAAGGTATAACAACTCAATCCATGAGATCTCCATTTTGACCACCTGTTCAAGTCTTCACAAATTCTATTCCAGAGAGGTAAGAAGCTTTTCTTAAATAAAGAGCTGATTTGGTAATACTGATTCCTAACAAGACTAGAAAATTTGATTAAGAACCGTAAGGTTTGAAACGTGTTGGCATATTTTTTCTCAATCACTTGAGCACATCTCTTTTTTTCTCTTTTTTTGTCTATTATGTTTTAACTGGTCTAATTAAATTTTGAATTTTTAAACCCTTATTTGTGGAGCTGGATCTTCTATCTATACTGTTATTTGGATTAACCGAGGATATGGCTCGGCCTTCTATCCCGTGCTCCCTGCAATTTGAAGCGTCTCTGCAAAACATCTAAATGGTGAGCTGGAGTTATCTTTGTTTTTTGTTACATTTTTTTTATAAAATTTGTGCGCCAGGAATAGTGAAAGTGATTGGATAAATCACAAATCACAGAATTTTTGTAACCAATGTTAAGAGCTTGTGTTTTGCTCCAATCGACTTATAGTATGAAAGACTCTATAAGGCATCAGGAAGTGCATGCAAATTCAGAAGAGTAACCGCCGGTTCAGTAAGCGTCAAGAGAACATTGTCCGCACAAACATTTCAACGATTCAACTGAGCGTATTTGAAAACCCTTAATATCAGGATGTTCCCAATGGTTCCATGGCCAATGCAAAGAGGAGTGGCGAGAGTGGGCACCCTTGGCGAGTTCCTTTACTAATAACAAAGGGAACGGAAAGGAATCCATATGTAAAGACGCGTGCACTGGGATGGTCATACAGGATAGCAATGGCATCAATGAATCTGTAAGCCGAAGGCTCTTAACGTAGAGAGCAGGTACCCCAATGAAGGCGGTTGAATGCCTTCTCCACATCCAAAGAAAGCAATAGAAATGGTTTATTTCCCGACTGAGCAAGGTGAGTAATACTAATGATTCGTCGTGTGTTGTCCGATGGCTGACGACCTAGGATAAAACCCACTTGATCATTGTGGATCAAAGCAGGGAGCATTTTATTTAGACAGTTGGTAAGTAGCTTGGAGTAGAGTGTAGTGTCCATGTTCAACAGTGAGATGGGTCTATAATTTGCACAGTCCAAAGGAGACATCCCAGGTTTAGGGATAATGACTACGTAAGCCTCTGTCATTTCCCGATGAAGAGGCGAAGAATCTAGAAAGCACTTAAACGGACAGCCAGAATGGTCTTGAATTTGTGAGATCGGTTGGAGATCCCGTCCGGACCTGGGGCCTTATTTGGCTTTAGACTAGCAATAGTGTGCTGTATTTCGTCTGACATGGGTGGCCCTGTAAGGGTCTCCCACTGATCTACAGGAAGCTGGGGAATCGAAAGCTTAGACAGAAACTCAGCAATATCTGCAGGTTGTGGCAAGTCTGTCTGTGCTCGGAGATTATATAAGGAGGCATAAAAGTCTGCGAATTTGTCCACAATCTCTTTGGGGTTATACATTTTAAGAACTTGTGGAGTCTGTAAATAGTGGCTAGCACAAGAAGACGTCTGGAGTCTGAGCTTACGTGCCAAGAGAGACTCAGCCCAGTTTCCCTTTGCATAATAAGTCAGATGAAGCCGCCGCAACGCAAGCTCAGTATGATGGAGCTGCAATTTGTATAGCTCCGCCTTAATCTCACGTATTTGATTATGAGTGTCATCGGACCAGGAAGCTTTGCTAGTACACCATAAGAGAAAGGGCTGCATAACACAACGTGAAACATAATATATGTATAGTAACCATGCAATTGGAGCCAGGTTAGGGAAATACTAGGGGGTAATACATCCTCTAGGAAAAGTTTTCACAATAACACTCGACAAATCAACCCTTCCTTAAAAAAACAAAAAAAAAAAAACATGATATTTAATAAAAATGTTTCCCCTTTTTTCTCTTTTCTTGACTTGTTTTTCTCCTTCTTTCCCTGTTCTTTGTCACGTATAGAACATTGCTACGAAACCCCTGTGTCATGTAGGTGAGCAGAACTGCAGAAATAAGACAAAAACCAAAACAAATCTACGGGTGCCTCCAATATATATTGATCTTCTCTTCCCCTCATTAATCATAGACCTGAAACCTTGTGTAAGTGAGATAGGGAAGATTCCTGAAAAAAGATATATGTATACTACCCATGTGGGGCAGGGTGGGCAAGGAGAAAGACACATAAAAACAGAATACCTAATAAAAAACGTTAGGGGGAGTGGCCAACTGCTGAACAAGATGGACGCTTACTGCTAGAGCTCTGTCAGACCCCTCCATCTATTTTACAAAATACGAGTGATTTTCAACATGGGCAAGTCTAATAAAGCAGTGGCCACTCCAAAGACACAGGATACGAGAGACAAATCATCTCTTACCTCGGATCGGGCGTACTTCCAGGGCTCGGCTGATCAGGGCTCTCGTGACTCCTTTTCCTCCCCTCCCCCAGGCAGCCCGGCTAGCGTACTTTCCAAAGACACGTGCTCGAATACACCTGCAGAGCTCCAGAGTCGTTCACAGGCTGATTGGAAGGATGCACTGAATAAATTACATCATCATTAAAATGGCGACCCGAGGTATAGGTGACGATCTTTCCAAGATTATATTGGATCTGCGCCATATTGGGGAGAGAGTGGAGGCCTTAGGGGTGACAACGCTACCGTTTGTAAAACTGTGGACACTCATAACTCTCAAACCTCTGACCAGAAGAACATGCTTATTCAACCATCCAGACGTGTGGAGGGCCTGGATAACCGCGGCAGGAGAAACAACCTAAGGGTTCGTGGTGTACCAGAGTCTGTCAACCACGCAAGTATTTCCTCCACAAGTATTTAACTTCATCCTGCAGCGTCCTCTGGAGACCCCCATCAAGTTTGATAGGGCTCATCGAGCCCTCAGAAATCAAAATACTAATGGCAACCCCCGCGGGATATTATCTGTAGGCTCCACGATTTTCCGAACAAGGAATTGATACTCTGCAGTTGCAGATCTATGAGTACAATCAAATGGAAATGGCATATCATCCTTATTTTCCCCGATCTATCACCCACCACACTGAATACGAGGAGAATGCTTAAACCACTGAGGCGAGTATACCGTACCAGTGGGGCTTTTCTTTTTCTCTCACCGACATAAACATGATACGTCAGGCGTCGGATATTCCTCAATTCCTGGCGGGTCTTGGTCTACCAAAGATCGACATTCCTGATTGGGAACCAGCGTTCCTCGCTCCGGATCATCTACTAAACCCGGTCACGGAGTGGTCGCTTAAGCAACAACGCTGTAAGCGGCAAAAAATCCCTGGCTCTTACTTACTGCCTCGGTGGCTTGATTTGAGGGGTCCACCTTTACCTATATTTACCTACCCACATTTGGTGTCTCCATGATCCCGTGATTGATCCGACCTTCTCCTCACGTAGATTTACAGCTTCACCAAGATTCCTGAGTACTGACTCGCTTGTGGAGTGGAAGTTCGTAATTCAAGGATAGTCATATATTCGGGACGGAGATCTGCACATGCCGTGAACGGTTGGTGTAATTTTCCCTTTGCTGTTGTGGTACTGGAACTGACGTACTTTACTGGATATACACCTACATATACAGAACATAATCAATTTATTTTCGCTATTGGCGGCATTGTGCCGGGGGGGGATTTGCCTCCTTGTTTGTTGTGCTTTTATTTTGTTATTTTAAGATATAGAAGGGGGGGTTTACCCTTTTCCCTCTTTTTATTGCATAATTCATACATTTATTTATATCACCTGATTATCCCTTCTGGGATACCTCGCTGATAGGGCGGTTATATGTTTAGAAGGGATTTTTTTTTCTTGCAATTTATACTCGACCGCTCATACAGTTCTCAGTTCTGTACACCTGTATTGTCAATCTTCTTATTCTGTATTTATAGGAGGAGGTCGAAGCGGATGAGTACGTAACTCCTCTTTTGTTTCACAGGCTCAGATGTCTCCTATGTGCCTACCCCTACCGGAGCCTGCCGATCCTGATTGCTATGAATCATTGGTCCTGGCTAGAGACACAACATTCTGAACTTTACAGAATGTTCATATTTTGTTTTTACAATGTTTTTTTGTTGTTAGGACACTTGTTCGTGGTTTTGGTGTTATTGTGTTATGGTGCACCGGCAGTGCTCTGGGGTCCTCTCCAGACTCATTCCCTTATGCCTCCAAATCTCATTAAATTCTCCTCTTTGAGCGTTAGAGGACTCAACAAACCCCAACAGAGATCCAAATTACTCTATGTGCTCCAATCCATGAAAACGCATATAGCTTTTATTCAAGATACTCACTTCTCAGTCATTAAAGAATTCAGACTAACCAATTCTAAGACAGAAAGGAGTGGCCATCATGATCCACAAATCTATTCCTTTTCAATTACTGGATGTCTGGAGGGAGCCTGAGGGTAAAGGCCTATTCCTTAAGGGCTATATAGGGCGCCAGATGGTTGCCCTCACTAATGCATATGCCCCAAATAAAAACCAAGCAACCTTTTTGGCGAACCTCTTATCCCGACTAGCGACCTACGAAGAGGGCTTGACTGTCTTTGGGGGTGATTTGAACATGACTCTGGACCCGGGGAGGGATTGCTCCTCTGGAAGATCCCATATCCCCTTTTCTCAGATTAAAAGAGTTAAGCACCAATTACACCTTAATCAACCATTGGATACTTGGAAGGCTCTTCATTTCTCTGATTTAGATTATACGTTTTATTCTTCCACACACAATCGGTCACTTATTTGGATAGGTTCCTTAAGCATCGATTCTATCAGAATATAATAGGAGAAAATAGAACATGTGGTGAAGTCCATTCCAAAGGGCAAGAGCCTGGGACCCGACAGATTTACTTTGGTCTATTACCAAGTGTTTGCCAATTCTGGGACCTCACCTAGTTAAACTTTTTAATGAATTGGCCTCGGGCGCTTCCCTAGACCTTCATTCAAACTTGGCCCATATTACTGTAATTCCTAAAACTGGCAAAGATTGTGAGTTGTGCGCCAGTTACCGTCCTATATCCCTAATCAATACAGATCTAAAAATTCTCGCAAAAATGTTGGCCCTTAGGCTGCAGCCCTTTATCCCATCTCTCATCCATCCCGACCAGGTGGGCTTTGTCCCTGGCAGGGAAGCTCGGGACAAGACTATACGAGTCATTACCTTAATAACCCTAGCTAAACATAAGAAGACCCCCTTTGCATTTGTGTGAATGGATGCCGAAAAAGCCTTTAACAGGGTAGCTTGGCTCCATTTATAAAATCTTGATTTATGCAGACGATATGCTTTTTATGATTGATTTACTGTCACATATAGTTTCAGAATTACAATACTTCTCCACACTCCCCAACTATAAAATCAACATGCAAAAATCTGAACTTCTAAGCCTTAATGTCTCTGACTCGCTAGAACAGAGGATTAGAAGGACGTATCCCTTCAGGTGGTGTCAGACCTCTTTGCAATATTTGGGTTTGCATATCCCTTTGGACACATCCCAGCTTTCCGCCCTGAATTACCTGCCATCTTTTCCTCCATTACATCCGATATTAAGAGATGGACATATCCATACATATCCTGGCTTGGCAGGATCGGGGTGCTAAAGATGGACATCTTGCCTAGATTTTTCTATATTATACAATTGCTTCCCATCTTCCTTCCAAGGTCCTTTTTTTAAAGCCTGTCACAGGGCATCTATACGTTACATATGGGGAGGCAAACACCCTCGATTATCTTTTCAACATCTAGTTAGGCCTAGATTGGGTGGAGGAATGGGAATCCCAGATATCGAATTATATTGCATAGCTTCCCATTTAAGGCGGGTGGTGGAGTGGTCCCGCGTCATCTCAAAACAATGTATACAAATCAAGAAAAGCTTTTTCCTGTTTTCTATATCTGTAATCCCATGCTTGGATGAACAATTTAGACGCTGTAAAAGATTCTAACACATTTAACATCTCTTCTAACCCCTAAAATATAAAAGGACCATATGTAACTATTGGTATAGGCAATAGTCAAGGATGTGTCATAAATAAATGATAAATCAGATATATTAATAGGCTTCAGGGTTTCCCTGACCTTAAGTATGGAATGAAGGATTTGCTGAACAGGCATTCTATAGATAGGATAGTAACTTGTTATGCATGGTATAACTGTGACTGTAAAAGGGCATTACAGTATACTTACAGCGACCTAAAATAGGGTTTAGACATGTAAAGACCTTAGTAAGCCTGTTTGAACACCCAATCAGGTGAAGACCAATAGATTGAAATCATTATCCAAATCGTTTATAAGCAAGGCATTTGTATGGCATAGGGAGGCATGGGATAGGTTGAGGGAAGATGTACTTGCCATCCACGGACTCTTCACATCCTGAACACTCCCTCCATCCTCAGGAATGGATAGGACAGATGTCATGAACTAAATTCTTCTCCAAGGTTTTGTACAACTTGTTTTGTATTATTTTTGTTATCTACTTTTTATATTCTTCTTCCATTTTTGTTTGTATTAAATGTTTTATCTTTGTTTGCATCTAAGTGACTCTGCCTATTTTTGACGCATATATATATATATATATATATATATAGTATATATATGTTTTCCCAATACGAAGTTGGTGTTGGCCCTATTTTTATTACATATCTGTGCCAGCCTTGAATATTTTTTCCTGACCTTTGCCCTCCAGCTTGCTCAGGGGGAAGGGCAGATATATCTGTACACTTTTTGCAAACTGTCAGGAGAAAACTAAGAAAAAGACGTTTGAGAATACAGACTTCCATACTTTATTGGAACAACACATGCTAAAAGACGCTATTGACGGCAGACGCAAGAAAGCCATACAGCGTGAAGCAACAGCCACTCAAGGAGAGTTCACTAAGCAGGGTAAGTCATGGATTTTATAAAAACTTATGCTAACAAAAGTAGTATAACTTTTCAATTTGATAATTGTCCTACTAATGCACAGTTATGGGCTAGTTTGTACAAACAATGTGAGCTAGAGAATATGAAATTGGATAAGAAATTGTTTTGTATTGATAAACTTAAGAAGAAACTGCAAAATGTCCTAAGTATGTTTAAAACATTTAATGAATGTTAATGAATGAAACAAAGTTGTACCAGAATCTAACCCTGATGACCATATTGACGACTTTAACAGCTGTCTGTTTTGTTTTAGCTCAGCAATTAGAGAACTTGGAGAGAGATATGGACAGACAAACTAATGACTGTCCCAAGCCACAAACTAATCCTACTAATTCTGAACAAGTTGATACTACTAACCAAAGGATAAGTAGACCAAATGTCAGTTGTTACCATTGTGGCAAGAAAGGACATTTGAAGTGGCAGTGTAGACAATTTCTGAAAACTAGAAATTTTGTCCCCAGAACACAAAATTTTGGGAAAGAGAATGGGCTGGTGCCAACAGCCCCAACCTCCCCATACACTCCACTAATAAGACAGGTGCCAGAGCTCACAACAAATAGTACTGCTATTAATGTAACAGGAAAGAATGTCAGGGGGGTCTGACACCCTCTCAGTGACTAGATAAGAATCAATCACTCTGTAAGTTGACCTATGTAGCTCTGGTGTCAACTGACAACTGTGGCAGAGCATATGTCAAGGGAAAATTACAGGGAAAAGAGATTACATTCTTAATTGATACAGGAGCTCAACCAAGTGTGACCAAGCATTACCTATAACATCTAACTCACCTGTTTGCACGATTGTAGGTTTTAGTGGAAAAGGTAATACTTCAGCAACTTTGCTTACTGGTGTTTTGTTTGAGATTCCAGGCTATTTGTGTACTGACATTGATATCTGGCATTGTCCTAGCTCAGAAAATATCTTAGGGGCCGATGTAATGAGAGAAAGAGGTTGGGTCATTGACTTAGGGAATCAAGTAGTAATAACCTTAAAGGGCCTGTATATAGTATAGTGGCCGTCATCAATTTAATTGAGGAGGTATACCCAAATCATGTTTGGCCACAAATGGATTTTGATGACTTGACTCTTGTGCAGAAACATCCCTCGTTATGGGCTCAGTCTAAGAATGAGGTAGGGACGATGAAAGATGTTGTTGTCAAAGTGGAAGGAACAGATCCCATAGCTCAGAAACAGTATCGATTGCCTCCAGCTTCAATTGAGCCTTTGTCAAAAATTATTGAAGAACTACTTTAACAAGGCGTCATACGCAAATCAAATTCCGTGACAAATTATCCGTTATGGGCAGTTAAGAAACCAGACAATTCTTATAGAATGCTTCTAGATCTGCGTATGTTTAATAAATGTACCCCAAATGTGGCACCAATTGTAGCAGATACCCCGACATCATGTCTCAATTGAATGCTAAGGCAAAGGTTTTCTCTGTATTGGATATCAGTAATGTTTTTTTTTCGGTATTCAGATAGAGAGAAGTTGCCAATACAAGTTTGCTTTTACTTTTCTGAATGAGCAATATGTATTTTGCAGATTACCACAGGGGGTGCACATGTCACCTAGTCTGTTTCAGCAGGCATTGGCAAAAGTGTTATCAAAATTCTCAAGGCAAGATTGTATTCTACAGTATGTTGATGATATCTTGTTGGCAACTGAGAGTAGAGAGGAACACCTCACCTTGCTAGCAGAATTGTTTGATCTGTTGTATGAGTCAGGATTGAAATTAAATCCAATGAAGGTCCAATTACTGAAACAAGAGGTTTAGTACTTGGGAGTATTGATAAGTCCAGGCCAGAGACGTCCTTTGCAGGAAAGAGTAGCAACAGTAGCAGCATTGCCTGTACCTACAACTTTCAAAGCTTTAAGACAATTCCTGGGACTTGTAAATTTTTCTAGAGACTTCATAGAGGGCTTTGTTGAAAAAGCTAAACCCTTATATGACTTACTAAAAAGTACTGATGATGACAATTCATTTGGTCCATGAGGAGATGAGCAGCAGAAAGCGTTTGGACAACTACAACTTGATTTACAGAGAGCACCGGCTTTGACAACTGTGTATCCATCTAAGCCTTTTGCTTTACAAATTCATACCTCAGAGACGGTTGTCTCAGCAGTTTTACTGCAGCTACAGGGAAAGGAATGGAGAATAGCTGGCTATTTTTCCAAACTCCTTTCACCTGTGGAAAAAGGGTTTGAAACGTGTGCAAGACATCTGGTGGGTGTACACTTTGCAGTTAAGGTGACTGAATACACTGTTGGGTTTAACAAACTAATTCTGCAGACTCCTCACTCCACTTTGAAATTGCTTCTTGAAAAAAGTATCCCCGGAGTGTCCTATCAAAGATTTGCACATTGGTTGTTGTCTTTGTCACCGAAACAGATTGAAGTGGATCATAAAGCTAAATATGTGCTCCCTCAACTAATGCAATATGAGGGCGAATCACATGAGTGTGTTGAGACATTTCAGGGGGATTATCCATCTCTTTTTAGAAAAGAAGCAGAGGAAACTGATGAAGCAGTATTTGTAGATGGTTCTAGATTTTGTTTGAAAGGACAATACTATACCGGATATGCCATTTGGTTTCCAAAGAAAGGTCGAGCTATTCAGCATAGACTACCAGGACATTTTTCTGCCCAAAGAGCAGAAATTGAAGCTGTTAAAAAAGTATTAGAAATTAATGAGAAAGAAAGTAATGATCCTTTGGAAATCTATAGTGATAGTTCATATGTCGTACGTTCACTAACAGACTACTTACCAGTGTGGAAAGAACGAGGTTTTGTGGATTCATTTAACAAAATCTTAAGTCATGTTGATACATTGCAGAATATCTTTGAGCTTGCTTCTAAAAATCCTAACCGATATGTTATTGTCAAGGTACCAGGCCATAGCGATAGGAACTAGTGATTTAGCTTTGGGAAATGAGAAAGCAAATTCTCTAGCAAAGGAAGCCGCTTTGACAGGAGAGATAACGATGGAACTAGAACCTTTGGAAGTACTAGCAGTAAAGAGTAAGGAAGCAAATCTGCCTTCATTCATCGATGAACATATGAAAGATCCGTTCATTGTAGAATGTAAAAATAAAATAACACCTCTCTTTGTTTGTGAAAATGGAGTGGTGTGTTATGAGATGCAAGGTAATTGATTTCTAGTTGTGCCTAAACACTTGCAGACGGAATTCACCCGCTATAATCATGAAAGCTTAAATCATGTGTGTCAGCAAAAGTTCCTGGAAATCTTCAAAGAGAAGTTTTATTGGGACAAAATGGAGGACTCTGTACAAAATGTTGTTCAGTCATGCCTCATTTGGGCTCAAGTAAACCCCAGGCCTAAAGGACAAAAGCCTCCACTTCTAAGAATTGCACCTGCAGATGGTCCGTGGTCTACATTGCAGATTGACTACATAGGTGCCCTACCTTCAGGTAAACAAGGTGTCAGGTATGCATTGGTTGTGGTAGATGTATTTTCTAAGTGGGTAGAACTGTTGCCTGTCAGGAAAGATGATGCTTTGGCTACGGCAAAAGCATTAGTGAATCATGTTTTTTGTACTTGGGGAATCCCAAGGATGAATTCTTCTGACAGAGTAAGCCATTTTACTGGCAAAGTCATGCAGGCTGTTTGTGCAATCCTGTGGGTACGTCAACAATTCCATGTTCCATACCATCCTCAATCCGCAGGTATTGTAGAAAGAATGAACAGAACGATTAAGTTTAGAATTGCAAAAATATTACTTGATAAAGGAAATACTTGGGTTGATGCAGTACCTCTGGTATTGATGAGTATTAGGGGAACAAGCTCCTCAACTACCCAGTATACACCTTTTGAATTAATGACAGGAAGGAAAATGCCATTGATCTTTCCTCATGAACCGTTTTTGTCTACTCCACAGAAAGATGCCATTGCAAGAACTAAGTGGTTACAGGTACTTCAGGAGAACAATCCTTCCATACGCAGCATCTAGAATGCAGCGTATGGTACTGCCTCACTCTTTTAAATATATGAGAGGAGCATCAGTAATGATTAAGTCTTTTAGGAAGGCGGGACCTTGGGAAAGCAATTGGGAAGGACCATTTGAAATAATCGACACAATGGGTCAATTTATGATCCTTGTTCAAAGAACAGAAAAGGCTGTGAAAAATACCCGTAGGCAGCAGAAGCTGTGGGTACATGTTGACCAGTGTAAATTGTATGTTTCTAACTAAATTCTGCTCTTGCAGGAACACAGTTCTGCAAGAAAACAGAGAAACAAAATTGTTTACTATTGGAAGGAGAACCTTCTGAGAAACAGCAATATAAGAAGCTTGACATCAAAACAGCATAATGTTTTGATTACTGTGTTGTTTGAACTGTACCAGAAGCCAATTGGAATTGATGATCAGACAAAGGATTTACCACAGAAGACATTGTTATTGCATAGGATAAAAGAAGTTTGGGTGGATCGACTCCTGACATCGGATATTGATACATCAAGAGACATTGTTGGACAAATTAGATTCATTATAATTGAAATTATACAGATTTTGTATTTGATGGGGAAAATCTGGAACAATTAGATGTTTCAGCTTGTCTTCATTTTGTTTCTAAAGTAATATGTCTTCCAGGGTAAGAAAAGGTTGTCTATCATTCTTGTTCTCACAGTCATTCATCATGTGAGGCCAGGATTGAATGTGTTTCATCTATGCATGAATTAATGACTCAAGTAAAGATAGGGAAAGTTTGTTTTCAAGTAATGAAGGAAGAGTCATTGGTCAGAGCATTCTTGACAAATTGTATGCATAATGAAACTCTTCACAGAGGATTATATTGCATAGAAGGTGATTTGAAAAAGTTGGCGATAGATGGGAAAAAGTTTAATGTCTCCACTATAGGCACAGAGCTTTTAAGAACACTACCACTGCAATTTAATCTTACACAGATAGACCATTTTCCTTGGAAAACATGGACTGAGGAAATAAAGAAAGATAAGAGATTATTGGCCATATTAAAGCAACAATTGAAAGATGCAGAAGTTGTTTTCCAACATAAACAAGGAGAATTAGAACAAATTCAACATCAATGTAATGATATGTCTGGAGTTAGTTGGTGGTCAAATTTTAAAAAATCAGTAAATATGTGGTCACAATCAGCTGGGAATATATTGTCAAATCCAATTGTTATTATAGCTATACTTGTTTTATTATGTATTGTTTATCAAAGTTTTCTTATGTATAGAATAAGTAAGATGTATAAACAAGTTAAGAATGAAGTAGATAAGGGGGATGGAATATTAAGGGAAATGATAAAAAGGGCACAATCCTCCCATTCCATAACAAACGTAGAGAAAAGGGTGTCTCATGCTAATGATTATCATATGGTCCCAGGAAAAGTGTGATGTGATTGTAGTATAAATGTGATACGAATGTGATACGAATTGTGAGTAAATGTGAATATTTGAAAAGATATGATTAGGATATTATCCTATCATCAGGGGGAATTGTAAAAGATTCTAACACATTTAACATCTCTTCTAACCCCAATAATATAAAAGGACCATATGTAATTATTGGTATAGGCAATAGTCAAAGATATGTCATAAATAAATGATAATTAAGATATATTAATAGGCTTCAGGGTTTCCTTAACCTTAAGTATGAAATGAAAGATTTGCTGAACAGGCATTCTATAGATAGGATAGTAACTTGTTATGCATGGTATAACTGTGACTGTAAAAGGGCATTACATTATGCTTACAGCGACCTAAAATAGGGTTTAGAAATGTAAAGACCTTAGTAAGCATGTTTGAACACCCAATCAGGTGAAGACCAATAGATTGAAATTATTATCCAAATTGTCATGACCCGGGCGAGGAGGTCTGGGAGGAGTCCAGGTGCAGGGGATACGGGGAACTCTGTCTGTACCACTTTATTCATGGTGACGGAGAGATGGGTACAGACAGGATAGCAGGACTGGAAAGCAGAGAGACAGGAGCTGAGGCAGGTACAGGTTCAGGAGCTGAGGCAGAGAGACGGGAGCTGAGGCAGGTACAGACAGGTTCAGGCACGGGAACGGAGGCCCACTGGCAGGGCGGACGGGAACGGAGGCCCACTGGCAGGGCGGACGGGAACGGGGGTACCGGGCCAGGCTCGTGTACTGGTTCGTGCACGGGTACAGGCTTAAGCTCGTGTAGTGTATCATGCACGAGTACCGGCTCAGGCACGGGTACGGAAACGGCCAGAGGCTCAGGCAGGAACGGGCACAGGCACGGGTGCAGGTTCAGGCACGGGTGCAGGTTCAGGGCAAAGCACGGGTGCGGTTCAGGCCAAAGGCACGGGGTGCAGGTTCAGGCAAGGCACGGGTGCAGGTTCAGGCAAAGGCACGGGTGCAGGTTTAGGCAAAGGCACGGGTGCAGGTTCAGGCATGGATAGGACAGATGTCATGAACTAAATTCTTCTCCAAGGTTTTGTATTATTTTTGTTATCTACTTTTTAAATTCTTCTTCCATTTTTGTTTGTATTAAATGTTTTATCTTTATTTGCATCTAAGTGACTCTGCCTATTTTTGACGCATATACATATATATATGTTGTTTCCAATACGAAGTTTGTGTTGGCCCTATTTTTATTACAGACGCCCTACCATATTACATCATCCGACTATCTCTCCAACACTTAAAGTTTTAAGGAGAGTTCTGAAGAAGCAACAAAGTATGACGCTTCCCAGTCCTCTTCTACCCCTGACTGGTATTCCTCAGTTTGTCCCTGGTCTGGAGGAGAGCCGTCTGAAAACTTTAACTCCAGACACCACACATATTCTACGGGTGCATTACATATATCGAGATGGAGCATCTCGTCCCCTTGGGGAACTGACTTGGTCTACCCCTGTACTGTTTCATACACACTTTTTACTGCATGAGCTCAAACACTTTATTTCCCCCTTGACCTCGGACTCAAATTTAGATAGACTGCTCACCCCTTTTGAAAACCTGTGTGTGGCTGACAAACATCCTACTCATCTCCTATCACAACTTTGCGCCATACTTCTGAGTTCCATCTAATCTTCCAAACCATATTACCTGGGTATGTGGGAGAGGGACCTGGGGGCCGGATTGGAACATGTGGATTGGGATAAGATCCTTATGATTACGCACAAGGGCACAGTTTCAAGTAAAATCCAAGAGTCTGCCATTAAACTACTTTGCAGGTGGTACAAGGTTCTGGCGGAAATTCATCATTTCCTCCCACAATGCTGGAGGTGCGGCACTGATCTGGGAACGTATATATACATCTTTGGTGGTCATGTCCTCTCATCACACCGTTCTGGGAGACAATTTTGAAGGTAATTCATGCGGTAGATGATCCCCTTTTCCAGGCGACTCTCGAAGGCATTTCTCCTCCGCCATAATAAGATCCCTTATCGGAGCTATAAACGATCCTTTTTATCGTCCCCACCTATAAGGGCTTGGTTGCAGAAAATGATATATGTCTGTCACATGGAAGACTGTTTTGGATGCTTTCCAATAAAGTCTTTCTTCAATTGTTGAACTGCTCCAAATTATATGAATATAAATGTACGTGCACGGAGAGAGAAATAAGACACACGACACACACTGTGTCAGGTCCAAAGTCACTCTGCTTTATTACATTTACACTATAGTAACCTGACGGAAAGAGGGGCGTCAGGTTACGTAAATCGTGTTAATTGGTTAATCCTGAAACTATACGGAACAAGGCAGAAAATTGTACAAAGTTTATATGTGATAGGGGTTGTAAGCGAGCAACCATTATATGCAAATGATATAGTTGGTCGGCAGCCAGCTGCAAACAAGATTATGTTAGCATTCTCTAGGTCAACCATATAATTGCAGAAACTGATATTAGTCAAACTGAAAGCACTGCTGCTTGTGTCTCCCACATCCCTGAGGGAGGTGTGACCCTTTATATTGGTCGAGGCCATCTTATATTCATTAAAGCAATAAGCATTTCTTGCTGATATATTCTGGTTCCATAACAGTCCCCCCTTGAATATAAAATGGCCGACTATCCCTAATCCTGACAGATCCTACCGGACATAATCCCGCATCCTCTTCACCTGCAGTGGCGACAAATTATCCCTACTTGGACATGTCCCTCGGATCTACATATCCCTAAACAGTGTGGGGATTACTGTTGGGGGTGACTATCAAGTCAAATGCTGTTTCATAAGAAGGCGCAAGACTGCTTGGCTCAGTATCATCGTACATGAGCATTAAAGGGGTTGTTTTGCCTACAGCAAACATTTTGTCACGTAGACATGGAAGGCAAGGAACCACACACAAAAGCATAAAAGCAACAATAATCACAATAATCAATAGAATTATTCCCAGCTGGACCAGGGCTTGTTTCCATCCTTTAAGCCAGGGGTGTCCAAACTGCGGCCCTCCAGCTGCTGCAGGACTACATCTCCCATAGTGCTCCTTCAGCTAAGGGGCTGGCTGAGGAGTATGAGAGATGCAGTCCTGCAGCAGCTGGAGGGCCGCAGTTTGGACACCCCTGCTTTAAGCCATACGAACCATTCGGATGATCGATTCCGGAATTGCGTTTTAATTCGTTTCCTAAAGAATTTAACTTTTTAATAGTCACGGTCACTTTTCCATCGGGGCCGATATTACCTGGAATAAAAGTACAGCAAGTTTCTCCAATCATTTGACAGACTCCGCCTTTTTCTGCCAGGATCATATCTAATGCCATAAGATTCTGGAAAGTCATCTGGGTTGCGGCTTCCAATTGATCCGACAGTCCTTGGAGTGCGTCTCGAGTATAGGTGACAAATCTCTGCTGATTATAACAGATATAATTAATCCAGACATTTTTATTTACTGTAATAATTGGCCAAATAGATTCAAAACCAGCTGCTACTTGATTTCGGGCTTTATATTCATCAGGGACCCCCCTAGGGACTCCTATTGCATCTATATATACATGGGGGTCAAAACTTCTCTTGGGGGCTTTTGAAGCACTGTGCTTTTTATGAAATAGAGTGGACTGGGATTCAACAGCTTCTGGCTTTTCCCACATTATAAGTAATGGCATTATAGCTTTGGCCAGCGCACATTCACCAGTCCAACTACCTTCTAATTTAGTGCGTAATTTCATATTCCCATATAACCAATAGATATCTTCCAGAGAATATACTTGATTTTGTGTGAGGGAATCGGTTAGATTACTATATTCGGCACAGCTGCCGTCTGAGAAATTATTAAAGAATTTACCGGTTCTTTTGGTGTTTGAAATACAAGTGTAGTTACCAGGATATATGGTGATCCCCTCATTGAGCTTAGGAGTCTTGATTAATAAGGGGTATTCATTTTTCCATTTTTCACATTCGGTGAGTTTACTAGTGGTATTGGTGTAAAGACTTAGCAGACATAATAGTGACTGATAGGGTAGCTGCAGAGGCACCGTTTCAAGATGTTGACGGGTCCTGCCGCACACATAGCAATCAGATTTATTGTACTTGACAGCAGAGAACTGTATCCATTCGAGCCATAAATTATGATCATTATATCCGGTTTTTATGGCCACAGTATTATCATAAGTGGGGTTGGCAATGGCTACCATACGTAGGGGGTAGGCATTGTACCCAAGTTAGATCAGTCTCTCGAGTCATTTGTAATATTTTTGACTTGAGTATGCCGTTTAGCCTTTCCACTTCCCCACTACTCTGGGGTCTGTAGGGAGTGTGGAATGCGAGATGTGAACCTATAGATTTCCACACTTCTTGAGTGATATTCGCAGTAAATGCAGGCCTTTGGTAACTTTCTATAACCTCAGGGACCCCGAAGCAGCAAATGAGTTCTTGAATAAGCTTCTTTGCAGTAGTGGGTGTGGTTTGATTTCGTATTGGATAGGCTTCTGACCATCCGGAAAACACATCTACCACTACCAGTACATATTGAAATGTCTGACACATTGGCATTTGAATATGGTTAATCTGAATCGGCTGGAAAGAGTATTGAGCATTCGGTAAACATTTAGGCGGTGTAGGTTCTGTTCTTCCGGTGTTACACTGAGCACAAATTAAACATGATTCGGTGGTTCGTGCTAGCATTGGAGTGATTTCCGGTGTGATCCAGATTTTGTCAATAATTTTTTTCATAATAGTTTTAGACTGATGTGTAGGTCCGTGAGCTAACGATGCAACTAGAGGATATAATGTCCGGGGTAAACAAAAATATTGGCCTTTTGGCCCAGGCTTCCCGCTCATCTTTAGCTGCTCCTTCTTGTATCCATTGGTTTTGTTTCTTGGTTGAAGCTTGTTGTTGTTATTTAATTAGAATATTCCAGTTTAATTCCATTGGTGCTTCTTTGGTCACCATCATTAGAGAGGTAGAATCTTCGTTAAGAGCTGCTTGTTTAGTTGTACTGTCTGCTAGGGCATTTCCTTTGGCTTCCATAGTATCAGCTCTTGAATGCGCCTTGATTTTGATCACTGCAACTCGTTTCGGGAGTACGGCCGCAGTCATCAAAACTTCAACTGCTTTCCCGTTCTTGATCGGGGTTCCTGCTGCGGTGATATAGTCTCTTGCTTTCCAGATGACTCCAAAATCATGTACAACTCCGAAGGCGTACCTGGAATCCGTATAGATATTTGCGGTAGAATGTTTAGCCATAATGCAGGCCTCGGTGAGGGCAGCTAGTTCAGCCTCATGGGCCGACTGATCCAGTCAGAGAGCTTTTGCACAGAGTACTGTAGTGTCAGTCGTGACCGCCATTCCCGTATGGAAGCGACCCTTGTCATCGGCATATTTGGAGCCGTCCACAAATAGGGTCCATTCTGGGTTCAAGAGTGGGGTATCCTGTATATTCGGAGGCGACCCGACTTCCGCTTGCATCATGGTCAGACAATCATGTGGGTCGTCTTCGGGTGGTACATCTGAAAAATCGACATTTGGTGACTGTGTATGCCACAGTAGCTGTTCCTGAAGATCCTTTTCTGTGGCTAGATCAATAAAATCCATAGATGGAATATCAGTATACTCCCCCCTTGGAAGCGGAAGAAGGGCAGCTGGATTGAGAACATTGCAACGTTGAATAGAGACATTGTCAGGTAGGAGGAGACTTCCTTGGAGTCGGAGATGACGTTGAGCACTGAGATGTCTGGGTTGAGTCTGTTGCAAAATAGCTGAAATATCATGAATCGTCAGAGGGTGTCCAAGTACAATGTCTGAAGTGACATCTAGAAGATAGCTGGCAGCAGGAATAGCCCTTACGCAGGAAGGTGCCGCGCGAGCAACTGGATCCAGACGTTTGGAATAAAATCCGAGGGGACGATGTCGACCACCGGGCATCTGGGTGAGAACACCTGTGGCATGGCCTTGTTGTTCCATTACATATAGGCGGAACGGAAGAGTTTGGAATTCCTACACTTGGAGATGAGGCGATCATTTGTTGTAGAGCGTAGAAACAGTCTAGGGCTTCTTGTGTGAGATAGAAACTTGCTGGGAGTTCTCGAAGAATACAGTTATATAGAGGTTGCATCAGAATAGAAACGTCAGGAATCCAGGGACGATAGTATGAAATAAGACCCAGAGAAATCTGTAATTGATGTGGAGTTTCTGGCGGGGCCAACTCTAGGATAGCTTTCTTTCGTGCCATCGTAAGGTGTTTGCGGCCTTTGGTAATACAATGTCCCAGAAAAACAACTTTTTGAAGACATAACTGTAGCTTCGATCTGGAGAACTTGCAGCCAGCCGAGGCTAGAAAATAGAGCAGATCCAAGGTAGTTTCTTGACACGTGGATGGGTCTGGAGTACAGAGTAGCAAGTCATCCACGTATTGCAGGAGCTCAACTTCCGGGTGAGCGTCCTGCCATGAAGAAAGCACAGAGGACATAGCTTTGCTGAAACTGGATGGGCTGTTTTGAGCTTCTTGAGGCATCACCGTCCAGGTATATTGTCGACCAGTGTGTGTGAATGCAAAAAGGTATTGACACGAAGGATGCAGTGGAATGGAGAAAAAAGGCATTAGCAAGATTAATTACAGTAAACCAGGAAGCCGCAGGCAGAATACTGGACAGAAAAGTATATTGATTCGGCACGATGGGGGCATCCAGAACCGTAGCTTCGTTGACAGCGCGTATTTCTTGTACCATCCTGTACACTGGAGATTGTCCTTTAATCTGTTTCTTCTTTACTGGATATAGCGGAGTGTTGCAAGGGGAAGTGGTAGGTATTATTGCAAATGATTCAAGGAGACCCCTACTTGGGTGGATATTGCATCATGTTGGGCAACTGATATTGGACCTTATATAGAAAAATGTTAGGATCCTTAAATACAACTTGTACTGGTGGGACGTTGAGATGTCCAATGTCCATAGGTCCAGTATCCCACAAGGTAGATGGAAGATTGTCAAGCAATTTGTTCAGAAAATCTGGAAGCTTATCTGGAGGTGGGTCGTGTATTACTGCCATAAATATGCAGGTTTCTTCAGGGGCGAGAGCAGTATTGAGAGTGACAGTTCCATTGTCCGTAAAGAAAATGTTAGCTTGGATTTTGCTGAGAAAATCCGCTCCTAGAAGATTGAATGGGCAAGTGGCACTGACCACAAATTGAGCTAGAGTAGTTGAAGGAAGATATATCGAAGAGCTAGTGACGGGTAAGGGGCGTGTGAGTGGATTTTCCATTAAAGACAGTTGGTGAAGTGCGTCACAAGATGGCGCTGGTGTCTGTGCCAGACATGACATGGTAGCCGGAGTAGACAGGGGGCAGGGGGCCTCACAGTACAGACAAGAGCGATGGCTTCCTGAAGTCATTGCTGTGCAGCTCCACCTCTTGTCCAACAACTTGGCGCCATTATAGGGCGGTGGCGTATGAGACACTGGAATTTTACACAGATATCTTGAGTGCTTTTCATCATACGTGTCTTCGCCATTTAACGATTTAAATTCTTTGTTACAATCTAGCCAGATTTTAACAGTATCTTTCAATCCGTCGTCATTTTGTTTTCCTGCCTTTTCATTTAGGAGGTTTTGCCGGGTGCAAATCGATAAGGTTCCTCCTTTGGGTATTTTGTATCGTTTTTCCAACTTAGATAACTGCTTAATGTACTTTTTCCCTCGTCTGTCGGCAACTAATTGGGAAAACCCACTTGGAACGCTGTTATCGTTCCCCATTCCGCAACGGTATCGTGACCTTGTCCGCAACCCCTCGAAACCTTCTGATACGAGGCACACACACACACTGCAGTAAT
Source organism: Spea multiplicata (assembly GCA_009364415.1). Taxonomy (NCBI): domain Eukaryota; kingdom Metazoa; phylum Chordata; class Amphibia; order Anura; family Pelobatidae; genus Spea; species Spea multiplicata. The sequence continues at coordinate 241,693 of VKOC01000608.1, forward strand.
ATAATATACTGGGGACAGGCGACTGGCCTGTCCAAATTAGTGTTAGTCTTACGGCACCGTCTGGGGATCAGAGCAACTGGGTTGATCCGGTGTAGACTTGCAACACTTTACCGATTCCTTCCCACTACAGTGTGCTTGCCAGCAAAGGGAGGTACCACAGTTCAACAAGTGATTACACAGTAGATTTACATGGGGTTCTTTTATTGCCTCTCGAGGGTGCGTCAACCACCTGAGTTCCCTCCTCCGAATACACACGTGAGTAACGAGAGACACACAAGGTAGATAAGAAACAATCTTACCTTGTAACTGGGCTGCAGCCCCAGCCCAATCGTCAGCTCACAGCATGAACTCTCCCCAGGAGGGACCTCCGGCGGGTGCGGTTTCCTCGAGCTCCACGTTGGACGCCAACTGTTTTGGATGCTTTCCAATAAAGTCTTTCTTCAATTGTTGAACTGCTCCAAATTATATGAATATAAATGTACGTGCACGGAGAGAGAAATAAGACACACGACACACACTGTGTCAGGTCCAAAATCACTCTGCTTTATTACATTTACGCTATAGTTTATATAGTGCCCCGGAAAGAGGAGTGTCAGGTTACGTAAATCTTAAATTGGGTTAATCCTGAAACTATGCGGAACAAGCCAGAAAATTGTACAAAGTTTATATGTGATAGGGGTTGTAAGCGAGCAACCATTATATGCAAATTATATAGTTGGTCGGCAGCCAGCTGCAAAGAAGATTATGTTAGCATTCTCTAGGTCAACCATATAATTGCAGAAACTGATATAAGTCAAACTGAAAGCACTGCTGCTTGTGTCTCCCACATCCCTGAGGGAGGTGTGACCCTTTATATTGGTCGAGGCCAGTTTATATTCATTAAAGCAATAAGCGTTTCTTGCTGATATATTCTGGTTCCATAACAAGACCTACTTATGTCCTCCAGAGGGCTGGCTTACAAAAATGGTCTTAAGTGGCTCCCATGGTAAGAATGTCTCCGCTCTCCCTCCCTCACTACAGTGTTGTGTACTACATTCGATTCCCTCCCTATCTAGACATATTCAATCATCCTATGATCACGTTTTGATCGGATTTTGGGGTATCGCCGATCTTACCATCCTCGCTCTGGGAGTCACCATGAGTTAGGTCACACTATATGATTCCTTCAACCTGTCTTCTTCTACTTTAGTTTTTGCTGGCGCACCTTTCTTTTCTTTGGTTTCATGGTTGTATGCTAACATTTCTCTGTAACTTTTAGCCATGGTCGTGCTGATATTATTCTCTTGGGTCACTGGAAACCCAGGGACGCAGTTCTGTCAAATATTATCTCTGCATTGTTATGTGTTAGTACTACTTTATAACTTGATGGATAAATATGATTTACTTTGTGATATCAAGGCACCACCATATGTATACCTGTATGATAGCTGAAGCACTGATGCTTAATATATGTTGAATTTGTACCATTCTTTAATAAATGGAGAATTGAAGAGAATAAAAAAGTAATGCATGTACCGAACATAGTCATAAAACCAATGTATCGTGCGAGTGAGCGTTGCTCACAGTATAGTTTGATCTTCTCCTTCCCTCCCTAATCAGAGGCCGGAAACCATGTGTTGTGTAAGTGAGAAAGGGAACATTACTGAAAAAAGTGACGCATGAATACAAAAAAAACCAAGGGAAATCATTTATGTAGGCTTATGGGTCCATGTAACAGTGTCATAGGACCTTGTGTCATGTAAGTAAGAGATGAGATATCCTGTAGGTGTGTGTTTGTATACCAGCGTCATATAACCATGCGCCGCGTGAGTAATACCTGGGATATCCTGCAGGCTTGTGCGTGTTTGTAACAATGGCATAAAACCATACATCGCGTGAGTAGGATATAGGGTATCCTGAGAAATGTGTCCACAAACCCAATAAAAACAAAGGAAAAAAAACGGATGTATCCTATGTAAAAAATTATGCCTCATTAGAAGAAAAAAGAAAAAAATTGTGTAGGCTTATGTGTCAATGTACCAATGTGATAAGACCATGTGTCATGTGAGTAAGAGATAAGATATCTCCTAAAAATGTAGCAATAACCAGTAAAAACAGGTCCATTATTGCATACAGCACATATAGACCCACAACCAAAATCTCGGTATTTAACTCAGAAAGCGAAAGGTAAAGATAGTTCCAAAACCCCCGCAGCCTTCCAGACCGGTAGCAAAAAGAAATCCTACATATTACATTACATTTATTTATAATGTGCCGACCAATTCCACAGTGCTGTTACATTCATAGAACATTTTATAAACACATAACACATACAATAACAAACTGGTGTCTGTTCGGTCCACAACATTTCCAACAAACTAAACAGGAGCCCCCGCCAATATTAACAAAAAACCAAAAGCGAGCAAAACGTAGCAGAAAAATAGGGCTTATCTGAAAATCATGTGGAAGCAGATAGAAGTGCTCTGTATGAGCCCCTAAATGTGCCAGATCTTGCTTCAAATCAGAGAGCATACCGTTAATGGCATCTGTCATAGAGGATTGTATGGTGTCCAGCATATGCCTCAGAATGCCTGGGGTTACAGGAGCCTCCGGGTCTAGGTCGATATCATCCTCTTCATGCTCTGACTGCGATGGTGGGAAGGGAGGCTCATCGCCATCTTGGTTATCACATCCACAACCAGGGAAAAAAATTCCTTCTTGACCCCAAAATGGCAGTCAGATTTCTCTTTGGATCAATAAGCTGTTTCCCCATAATTAAAGATTATATCCCCGAATATTATGTTTTTCCAGGTATCCATCCAGTTGCAGTTTAAACGTCTGTACAGACTCTGATAAAACTACCTCTGCAGGCAGAGAATTCCACATCCTTATTGTCCTTACTGTAAAAAACCCTTTCCTCTGCTTAAGTCTAAATCTCCTTTCTTCCAGTCTAAAAGCATGACCACGTGTCCTATGCATAGTCCTGTTTATGAACAGATTTCCACACAATGGTTTGTATTGGCCCCGAATATATTTATATAATGTTATCATATCCCCTCTGAGGCGACGTTTTTCTAAACTAAACAGATTTAAATTTGTTAACCTTTCTTCATAACTATAGTGCTCCATTCCTTTTATTAATTTTGTAGCCCGCCTCTGCACCCTTTCTAGTGCTATGATATCCTTCTTTAGAAAAGGTGCCCAAAATTGCACAGCATATTCAAGGTGCGGCCTTACCATTGATTTATACAGAGGCAAAATTATATCTTTATCCCGCGACTTGATGCCCCTTTTTATACACGACAATACCTTACTGGCCTTAGCAACCCGCAGACTGACATTGCACATTGTTGCCTAGTTTGTTGTCTATAACAATTCCCAAATCCTTCTCATTTGTCGTTACCCCTAATTCACTACCGTTTAGGGTGTAGGGTGCTTGTGCATTCGCTACCCCAAAGTGCATAACTTAACATTTATCTACATTGAATTTCATCTGCCATTTGTGTGCCCAGTCCCCCAGTCTATCTAGATCCCTCTGCAGCACAGTAATATCCTGCTCTCCCTGTATAACTTTACCTAGTTTAGGACTTTCAATGCCTACTGCCAGGTAATTTATAAATATGTTCAATAAAATTGGTCCCAGAACAGAACCCTGAGGGACACCACTTACCACTTTTGACCAGCTTGAAAATTTACCATTTATAACAACTCTCTGTTCTCTATCTCTAAGCCAATGTTCTACCCAAGAACAAGAATTTTACCACAAGACAGGAGGCTTCATATTTTGCATTATCCTTCTTTACTGATAACCTCCAGCAGCAAAGGGGTTAACAACAAACATAAGAAACAACCAATCAAAAGTGACAGGACCCTATAACAGTCCAAGCATCCAGCAACACCTCCTCTTTCTTTGCTGCTTGACCTCCAGGTGAGCACTTTCCAATTATGGATATTATTATTCCTCTTGCTAGATGTACTTGTATTATCGCTTTATACATATTTTAGTTGATATTGCCGTGTTTTATTTGGTGTATCTGTTGCCTGTTTTGGCCCTTTTCCCTTTTATCTTTTTTACCTACCAGATTTCTCTTTTCATTCATCTTTCCTCGGGCTTGCCGTTGGTCCCTTCTGCTACCTCTAGGGTTTTTCATCCCTTTTCCACGCAGTTCACCGTCCGCATCTCTTTTCAGTGTTCTATTATAAGCAGTCGCCGGCTTCACTCCCATCCACGCCACCTGCTGGTCTAGTGGGTTATTTCTGTGACTCTCAGAGTTGCAGTTTGTGGTTCAATTCCCGGTGGAGCTACATATCAAATGTAAAAAAAAAAAAAACACACATACTTTACTTGAGGGTGAACCCTTCTTTGTGACTTTTGCCCCAGGATACATCATACATGTTTTGGCACAGACTCTCCCTGGGCCACAGGGTGAACCCCTTCATCTGTATTGAGGGTATCGCCCCTCTTATTTGATTTTGAGGGTACCCCCCTCTACCTTGATAGTGCCCTTTCTAGGGCCCATAGTGGGTGGTCCCTGAGGGTTTTTCTCCCTCTCCACCTTTTATAGCCTCTGCTCGGGGTGAACCCTCTCAGTTTATATTTGCTTATATTGCTGGTTGTTGGGCTGGTGGGTGAACCCCACACTGTATTTCAGTCACCCCACTCATCTTCCCTCTGTTTGTGTTTTTCAGAAACACACCATTGGAATTATGGCCGATGAATGTGAAACAGCATTACCTGCGGCTCTCCAGGCCTGGCTTCGTTCGGCCTTGGCAGTAGCTCTCCCGGCCGCCTTAGCAGAGGCCTAGCTAGCCCGTCAAGCACTTACTGTGCCATCGTTACCTGGGGGAGAGGATTCGGATGCCGGTAGTTCTCCCTCTCTGACCGACAGGGAGAACCCTCGCAAGCACCCTTAGGGTGAAGTCCCCTCAACATCGGGCAAGGGCAAAGCCCCCCTCAAGAGACCTTGTGTCGCCCCCCCCACCCGCGGAGTCTGACCCGGCCGCTTCCTCGTCCGGGGAGTTGGCAGAGGAATACGAGGTCTTGGACGAATATCGGGCCGGATCTTCTCACTTTGTCCCGACTCTCCCTCTGTCCCTGACTTCGGGCAGGATGCCACTCCGGTTCCCCCAAGCCTTCTACCTCGGGCCCCGACCAACCCTTCGAGGTCACGAACTCCCTCGGCTTCCCTCTCTTCGATCCCCGGGCTCTCCGTCATCTCCGATCAGCAGAGTGGACCCCTTCCGCTCACATTGCGGAATTTTTGAAGTTCTGGCTGAGGTGCCCCTTGGACAAGGGGCTTCGCCAGCGTCTGAGGTCTGAGTGCCCGAGACCCACCCTGCCCGCCAAGGTGTCAAATACGCCGGAATTCGACCACTCCTTTGTCACCTTCCTTTCCGGCACTGGAAGAGACCCTAGGAAGGGTATTGAACTGGGGCTCAGAGCGGCACAGGACAAGCTGCTGGACGCTACCGGCCCACTAGCCCAGGCCTTCCAGATGGCCGACGAGGCCTTGGCAACGGGCTCCCCGTTAGATGCCCACTTAGTTTGGGAGTGGATCCTGAGGGTATTCTGTCTCCTGGGCAACGCTAACTGCGCCATCTCGGCGGAGCGGCGCAAGGCCGCCCTGTTTAAGCTGGATGCAAAGCTGGCCGACCTGGCCTCCAAAGAGCTGGGTCCTGAGGCGAACTTCTCTTCGGGGAGTCATTCATGAAGAACCTGAGCCAGCACGTGAACGTCTTCACGTCGCCAAATAAAGCACAATCGTCCATGAAGCGTGTGTTCTGCTCCGGGGAATGTTTTTCACCCAGGGCTGGTCGGCAGAGAGGTCATGCCGCCAGCAGAGTCGCCTTTGGCTCCAGACCCCGTATTCCTCACGCCTCGTCTACCTACCGGTACCAAGACCGAACCCCATTTGGCCGTGGCTCCGCCAGAGGCTCCTCCACCTACCGAGGGAAGATGCCTGCGGGTAAGAGTTTGTCCACTCCTTCCCCTTATTCCTGTTGTGGGTCGGTTGGCGCATTTCTCCCAAAATTGGGCCGCCCTCACCTCCGACCCCTGGGTACTCGAGACGGTATTGGGTTTTCATATAGAATTTGTTTCCCCTCCTCGTCAGGTTTCCCCACCCTTTTTCCCTCGTCTAGCGTGCGACTCTCAGGCCCTCGTCGATTCAGAACTGTCCTCCCTACACGTGAAGGGTGCCATAGAACGGGCCCCCGGTTCCCCCTGTTTTCTGAGCAATATATTCCTTGTGCGCAAGAAATCGGGGCATTTCCACCGGGTTATCAATCTCCGCTCCCTGAACTCGCTAGTCATTTATCGCCATTTCAAAATGGAAGGTATCCACCTTCTACGGGATCTTCTCCGAGAGAACGACGCCTATCTTACGGTTCCAGTCCAGGCACCTCCTATGGCAGTTCACGTGTCTCCTGTTCGGCCTCAGCTCGGCACCGTGGTGCTTCACGAAGCTGCTGAAGCCGGTGTTGGAGTCCCTTCGCGCTCGCGGCGTGTGATGCATAGTCTACCTAGACGATGTACTCCTCATGGCCTCCGACAAGGATTCCCTGATCCGGGACACTGTCCAGACAGTCCGCCTGTTCCAGGACCTCGGCTTTATCATCAATGAGGAAAAGTCGGTCCTAGTCCCTACCCAGTCGGTCCAGTTCCTGGGTTTCACCGTGGACTCTGTTTCGGCGGTACTCCGGTTGCCGCGGGACAAGGTCTTGGCCATCAAGAAGGAGATCCGGAGACTGCTCTGGTCTCCGATGGTTTCCCTCAGAGCCCTCGCTCGTGTCATCAGTCTCCTCTCGCCCTCTATTCAGGCCATCTTTCCCGGACCTCTCCACTATCGGGGTCTCCAGAATTTGAAGACCCGTCGTCTTCACATCTCGGGTTTCATACGACCACCTCGTCCCTTTGTCGGACAAGGCACGTTTGGAACTTCGTTGGTGGCTTTCACACATGGACGTCTGGAACGGTCGGGCCATTTTTGGCTCGGTTCCAGATCTCGTCCTGGAGTCGGATGCCAGCCTGCTTGGCTGGGGCGCGGAGTGCGGAGCGACGGGGGTTTCTGGTCCGACGAGGAGCGTGCGCTCCACATCAACTGTTTGGAACTGATTGCGGGTTCCTTCGCCGTCCGCAGTTTTACCAAACAGGTCACCCATTGCTCCCTCGTTCTGCGCATGGACAATGTGTCCGCAGTACAGTATATCAACAGGTTGGGAGGTACGCGGTCGAGGCTCCTTACGGAACTCACCACTTCTCGAAAACTAACCCACTCAAAACAAGACAAATCCTCATCTGACCCCACAATAATACTACCACCAAAGGGAACAACTCCAAAAAGGCAAGGTTCCGCATAAGCAGGCTTCCATCCCACTCCACAGGCCACCCCTCCACACACCAACAACCATTAAAATATGCCCCAAAACCAATGCTACCCAAGGCGTCCATAAAAAGCGCCAAATCCTCAGCTAACACTGCTAAGTCCTTAAAATTACCCTCCCATTAAAGTGCTGAAGGAAGATATCCCACATTTCCAAATCAGCCCTCATGGAGGCAGAGACCCTAATGAAATGATGAGCCGACTTCAGACCTGCCATCACACCTAGACAAACTACGACTAAAAACTCTCCACATTGGTATTGCCTGACATGCAAAATTCAGACGACCTATGAAAGATTGTAACATCTGTAACGTAACATTCCTGGACCCTTTCACCTCCTGCCTCAAAGCCAAAAGCTTTTCTTGCGACAATTTACCTTCACTCCGACCGGAATCTATCTCCAAACCTAAAAAACTTAAACACGTTGTGGGGCCCTCCATCTTGCCCGCTGCCAATGGAACACCAAGCAACTCTGCTACCCACTCCAACGTTCTCAACAAATACTGAAAATTCCCTGAACCAGCTGGCTCAACACACAGGACATCACCATTAAACTGACTCCCAGCCTCCTCCTTAACCACAAACTCGATGAAGGAGCTAAACTTTTCAAAGTAAGAACATGATATGGAACAACCCATCACTAAACACAAATCCACAAAATAACTACCATGGCATAACTTGCCATCAGCGCCCCAGGCCCTGCCCTCTTAACCTACTTGACCGTGCGGTCAAATGATGTGTAAGAGACGGAACACAGTTCCTTATCAATTTCAACATTCACTGACAACCCCTTCGGCTATGATAAGTGACATATTAGCCGGTACTTGCCCACCTCCTTCTTTGACACAACACGCAAGGGCAGCCGTAGGTTGTTGAGCAGCAACCTATTAACCCTTTTGCTGCTAAGCCATTTCCTACCCTGGTGCTAAGGTAATTTTGAGCATTTTGCTGCAGCTCACGTTTAAATGTGTTTAGAAGTAAATTGCTTGGGAATAAACTATACAAACCATATATTGGTTTTTTTTCAGCACACCCAGCAGATTCCAAATATATGTGTATGTCTCATTAGGTTTGCAAAATAAAGCCAAAAATGGAAATAAAGTGTATTTTTTTCATTTCTGACTCAATAAAAACTAGTTTGTAATTTTATTTTTCTAAACTCTAATATCAAAATATCTAAATATTTGTAGTAGGTAACCGGTCTAAAATAAACAGAAATTGAGAACAGTAGACTGTTTTTCTAATATTTATTGCTAAAGTTCAATTTACTAGACTATCATCACAAAAGACATCTTTAAATTTAATGCATGGCTGCCGTCAATTAAACAACTCTAGTTGCCTGGGATGTTAAAATATGCCAACAAAACTATATATTTTTAGAAACTACAACCCAGCTGCAGCAAATGAAGTCTTATTTGTATTTGTATCCCAAATCTGACGTGCACAACAAATAAGTGAATATCACACTAATAAAAAAAATATTAAAAGCAACAAGTTCACTTATGTCTTGCGCACTCCAGTCTTGTGCTACTAATACAAGCAGCCCCTCATTTGATGCGCCAAGGGGTGTAGTTTCTGCAACTGTATACTTTATGTACCATAATTTAACTTCCCAGCTGTCTAGAGCTGTCTAATTGCATGCATCACCCCTAAATGTTTTAAGACATTTTTTTAACAAGATTTTCAAATCTGCCATATCGGAAGTTAAAGTGGTCTAGACATCTGGGATATTAAATTAGGGTACATAAAGTACACATTTCAAGAAACTACACCCATTGGAGCTTCAACTGAGGGGCTACATGTATATCTATGACAAAGGTTGAGTGCACAAATAATGATGGAATATGTCGCTAAGGCTAGAAAATATGTTTTTTCTAACCATAGCGACATGTTCATTTGTGTCTTGCGCACTCCAGGTTTGTACTAGAAACACATGCAGCCACTCATTTGATGCACCAAGGGGTGTAGTTTTTGCAAATGTGTACTTTCTGTGCCATAATTTAATTTCCTACATGAGCAGTAATGCCACGTCAAGGCTTCCACCCTGATTACTGGCCATTCACATGCCTTTCATATCTCCATTCACTCGCAGAAGCACACACCATACTTTCCGTACATTCACTCACAGAAGCACACACCATTCTTTCCCCTTACAATCC
>VKOC01000608.1:251312-272401 GCA_009364415.1 Spea multiplicata
AAACATTCTAACACATTTAACATCTCTTCTAACCTTAAGAATATGATAAAGGACCATATGAAATTATTAGTATAGGCAATAGTCAAAGATATGTAATTATTGGGCATAAATAAATGATAATTAAGATATATTAATATGTTTCAATGGTAGGTTTCAAGGTTTCCTTGACCTTAATTATGGAATGAAGGATTTGCTGAACATGCAGTCTATAGATAGGATGGTAACTTGTTAATGCATGATAGTTGTAACTGTAAAAGGGCATTACAGTAGGCTTACAGTGACCACCTAAAATAGGGTGAAGACCAATAGACTGACATCACTATCCAAGGCACATATAAGCTAGGCCTGTGTAAGACATGGAGAGGCATGGGAAGAGAGGTCGAGAGATGATGTACTTGCCATCCACGGACACTTCACGTCCCAACACTCCCTCCCTCCATCCTCAGGAATGCGTAGGACAGATGTCATGAACTAAATTCCTCTTGAAGGTTTTGTAAGACTTGTTTTGTATTTTTGTTATCTTCTTTTTATATTCTTCGTCTATTTTTGTTCGTATTAAATGTTTCACCTTTGTTTGCATCTAAGTGACTCTGCCTATTTTTGATGCACATACATATTTATGTGTTGTTCCCAATTCTACGAAGTTTGTATCTGGCCCATATTTTCTTACATATCTGGCGTGCCAGCGCTGCGTATTTTTTCCTGACCTTTTGCCCTCCAGCTTGCTCAGGGGGAAGGGCAGATATATCTGTACACTTTTTGCAAACTGTCGGGAGAAAATTAAGAAAAGAACCTTTGAGAATACAGACTTCCAGACTTTAATGGAACAACACGTGCTAAGAAACGCTATTGACGGCAGACGCAAGACAGCCATACAGCGTGATACAACAGCCACTCAAGGAGAGATCACTAAGCAGGGTAAGTCATGGAGTTTATAAAAACATATGCTAACAAAAGTAAAATAACTTTTCAATTTGATAATTGTCCTACTAATGCATAGTTATGGGCTAGTTTGTACAAACAATATGAGCTAGAAAATATGAAATTGGATAAGAAATTGTTTTGTATAGATAAACTTAAAAAGAAAATGCAAAATGCCCTAAGCATGTTTAAAACATTTAATGAATTGATTGTGGAAGATTTACAACAAAGTTGTACCAGAATCTAACCCTGATGACAGTACTGACGACTTTAACAGCTGTCCCGACTGTTTTGTTTTAGCTCAGCAATTAGAGAACTTGGAGAGAGATATGGACAGACAAACTAATGACTGTCACAAGCCATTAACTAATCCTACTAATTCTGAATAAGTTGATACTACTAACCAAAGGTTGATATAGGAGCTTAATTAAGTGTGATTAACAAAGTATTACCTATAACATCTAACTCACCTGTTTGCACGATTGTAGGTTTTAGTGGTAAAGGTAATACTTCAGCAACTTTGGTTACTGGTGTTTTGTTTGAGATTCCTGGCTATTTGTGTACTGAAATTGATATCTGGCATTGTCCTAGCTCAGAAAATATCTTAGGGGCTGATGTAATGAGAGAACGAGGTTGGGTCATTGACTTAGGGAATCAAGTTATTTGGAGAAGTAATAATCTTAAAGGGTCTGTAGTAATAGATCCAAGTGACTACAGTGTAGTGGCCGTCATCAATTTAATTGAGGAGGTATCCCCAAATCATGTTTGGCAACAAATGGATTTTAATGACTTGACTCTTGTAGAAATTGTGTAGAAACATCCCTCGTTATGGGCTCAGTTAATGAGGTAGGGACGATGAAAGATGTTGTTGTCAAAGTGGAAGGAACAGATCCCATAGCTCAGAAACAGTACCGATTGCCTCCCGATTCAATTGAGCCTTTGTCCAAAATTATTGAAGAACTACTTCAACAAGGCGTCATACGCAAATCAAATTCGGTGACAAATTATCCGTTATGGGCAGTTAAGAAACCAGATAATTCTTATAGAATGCTTCTAGATCTGCGTATGTTTAATAAATGTACCCCAAATGTGGCGCCAATTGTAGCAGATACCCCCGACATCATGTCTCGATTGAATGCTAAGGCAAAGTTTTTCTCGGTACTGGATATCAGTAATGGTTTTTTCAGTATTCAGATAGAAAGGAATTGTCAATATAAATTTGCTTTTACTTTTCTGAATGAGCAATATGTATTTTGCAGATTGCCACAAGGGGCGCACATGTCACCTAGTCTGTTTCATCAGGCATTGGCAAAAGTGTTATCAAAATTCTCAAGGCAAGATTGTATTCTACAGTATGTTGATGATATCTTGTTGGCAACAGAGACTAGAGAGGAACACCTCACCTTGCTAGCAGAATTGTTTAATCTGTTGTATGAGTCAGGATTGAAATTAAATCCAAGGAAGGTCCAATTACTGAAACAAGAGGTTCAGTACTTGGGAGTTTTGATAAGTCCAGGCCAGAGACGTCCTTTGCAGGAAAGAGTAGCAACAGTAGCAGCTTTGCCTGTACCTACAACTTTCAAAGCTTTAAGACAATTTCTGGGACTTGTAAATTTTTCTAGAGACTTCATAGAGGGCTTTGCTGAAAAAGCTAAACCCTTATATGATTTACTAAAAAGTACTGATGATGACAATTCATTTGGTCCATGGGGAGATGAGCAGCAGAAAGCGTTTGAACAACTAAAACTTGATTTACAGAGAGCACCAGCTTTGACAACTGTGTATCCATCTAAGCCTTTTGCTTTACAAGTTCATACCTCGGAGACGGCTGTCTCGGCAGTTTTACTGCAGCTACAGGGTAAGGAATGGAGAATAGCTGGCTATTTTTCCAAACTCCTTTCACCTGTGGAAAAAGGGTTTGAAACGTGTGCAAGACACCTGGTCGGTGTACACTTTGCAGTCAAGGCGACTGAACATATTGTTGGGTTTAACAAACTAATTCTGCAGACCCCTCACTCCACCTTGAAATTGCTTCTTGAAAAAAGTATCCCAGGAGTGTCACATCAAAGATTTGCACATTGGTTGTTGTCTTTATCTCCAAAACAGATTGAAGTGGATCATAAAGCTAAATATGTGCTCCCTCAACTAATGCAATATGAGGGTGAATCACATGAGTGTGTTGAGACATTTCAGGGGGATTTTCCATCTCTCTTTAGAAAAGAAGCAGAGGAAACTGATGAACCAGTATTTGTAGATGGTTCTAGATTTTGTTTGAAAGGACAATATTATACCGGATATGCCATTTGGTTTCCAAAGAAAGGTCGAGCTATTCAGCATAGACTACCAGGACATTTTTCTGCCCAGAGAGCAGAAATTGAAGCTGTTAAAACAGTATTGGAAATTAATGAGAAAGAAAACAATGATCCTTTGGTAATCTGTAGCGATAGTTCATATGTCGTATGTTCACTAACAGACTACTTACCTGTGTGGAAAAAACGAGGTTTTGTGGATTCATCTAACAAAATCTTAAATCATGTTGATAAATTGCAGACTATCTTTGAGCTTGCTTCTAAAAATCCTAACCGATATGCTATTGTCAAGGTACCAGGCCATAGCAGAGGGACTAGTGATTTAGCTTTGAGAAATGAGAAAGCAGATTCCTAGTAAAGGAAGCAGCTTTGACAGAAAAGATAGTGATGGAACTAGAACGGTTGGAAGTACTACCAGCAAAGAGTAAGGAAGCAAATTTACCTTCATTCATCGATGAAGATGAGAGATGCGTTCATTATAGAACGTAGGAATAAAATAACACCTCCCTTTGTTTGTGAAAATGGAGTGGTGTGTTATGAGATGCAAGGTAATTTACTTCGAGTTGTGCCTAAACACTTGCAGACGGAATTCACCCGCTATAAGATGTAAAGATTAGGTCATGTGGGTTAGCAAAAGTTGCTGGAAAACTTCAAAGAGAAGTTTTTTTGGGACAAAAAGGTGGACTCTGTACAAAATGTTGTTCAGTCATATCTTATTTGTGCTCAAGTAAACCCCAGGCCTAAAGGACAAAAGTCTCCACTTCTAAGAATTGCACCTGCAGACGGTCCGTGGTCTATACTGCAGATTGACTACATAGGTCTCCTACTTTCAGGTAACCAAGGTCTCAGGTATGCATTGGTTGTGGTAGATGTATTTTCTAAGTGGGTAGAACTGTAGCCTGTCAGGAATGATGAAGCTTTGTCTACAGCAAAAGCATTAATGAATCATGTTGTACTTGGGGAATCCCAAGGATGATTGCTTCTGACAGAAGGAGCCATTTTACTGGCAAAGTCATGCAGGCTGTTTGCGCAATCCTGGGGGTACGTCAGTAATTCCATGTTCCATACCATCCTCAGTCTGCAGGTATTGTAGAAAGAATGAACAGAACGATTAAGTCTAGAATTGCAAAAATGTTACTTGATAAAGGAAATAGTTGGGTTGATGCAGTACCTCTAGTATTGACGAGTATTAGGGGAACGAGCTCCTCAACTACCCAGTATACAACTTTTGAATTAATGACAGGAAGGAAAATGCCATTGATCTTTCCTCATGAAACGTTTTTGTCTACTCCACAGAAAGATGCCATTGCAAGAACTAAGTGGTTACAGGTACTTCAGTAGAATTTAAAAACAATTCTTCCCCATGCAGCATCTAGAATGCAGCGTATGGTACCGACCTCACTCTTCTAAATTTGTGAGAGGAGCATCAGTAATGATTAAGATTTTTAGGAAGGCGGGACCTTGGGAAAGCAATTGGGAAGGACCGTTTGAAATAATCGACACAATGGGTCAAGTAATGATCCTTGTTCAAAAAACAGAAAAGACTCTGAAATATACCCATAGGCAGCAGAAGCTGTGGTTACATGTTGACCAGTGTAAATTATATGTTTCTAACTAAATTCTGTTCTTGCAGGAACACAGTTCTGCAAGAAAATGGAGAAACAAAGCAGTTAACTATTGGAAGGAGAGCATTCTGAGAAACAGCAATACAAGAATCGTGACAAGATAGCATAGTTTTTTGATAGCTGTATTGTTTGATCTGTACCAGAAGCCAATTGGAATTGATGATCCGACAAAGGATTTACCACAGGGGACATTGTTATCACATAAAATAAGAGAAGTTCAGGTGGATCAACTCCTGACATTGGACATTGATACGTCAAGAGACATTGTTGGACGAATTTGATGGGAAAATCTGGAACAATTAGATGTTTCAGCTCGTCTTCATTTTGTTTCCAAAGTAATATGTCTTCCAGGGCAAGAAAAGGTTGTCTATCATTCTTGTTTTCACAATCATTCATCATGTGAGGCTAGGATTGAGAGTGTTACATCTATGCATGAATTAATGACTCAAGTAAAAGGAGGGAAAGTTTGTTTTCAAGTAATGAAGGAAGAGTCATTGGTCAGAGCATTCTTTTCAAATTGTATGCATAATGAAACTCTTCACAGAGGATTATATTGCATAGAAGGAGATTTGAAAAAGTTGGAGATAGATGGGAAAAAGTTTAATGTCTCCACTATGGGCATAGAGCGTTTAAAAACACTACCTCTGCAATTTAATCTCACACAGATAGACCATTTTCATTGGAAAACATGGACTGAGGAAATAAAGAAAGATAAGGGATTATTGGCCATATTAAAGCAACAATTGAAAGATGCAGAAATTGTTTTCCAACATAAACAAGGAGAATTAGAACAAATTCAACATCAATGGAATGATATGTCTGGAGTTAGTTGGTGGTCAAATTTTAAAAAATCAGTAAATATGTGGTCACAATCTTCGGTTAAATTTGCAGCTGGGAATATATTGTCAAATCAAATTGTTATTATAGCTATACTTGTTTTATTATGTATTGACTATCAAAGTTTTCTTATGTGTAGTGTAGTGTATGTGTAGTAAGATGGATAAACAAGTTAAGTATGAAGTAGATAAGGGAGATGGAATATTAAGGGAAATGATAAAAAGAGCACAATCTTCTCATTCCATAGCAAACGTAGAAAAAAGGGTGTCACATGCTAATGATTATCATATGGTCCCAGGAAAAGTGTGATGTGATTGTAGTATAAATGTGATACAAATGTGATATGAATGGTGAGTAAATGTGTATATTGGAAAATATATGATAAGGATATTATCCTATCATCAGGGGGAATTGTAAAACATTCTAACACATTTAACATCTCTTCTAACCTTAAGAATATGATAAAGGACCATATGAAATTATTAGTATAGGCAATAGTCAAAGATATGTAATTATTGGGCATAAATAAATGATAATTAAGATATATTAATATGTTTCAATGGTAGGTTTCAAGGTTTCCTTGACCTTAATTATGGAATGAAGGATTTGCTGAACATGCAGTCTATAGATAGGATGGTAACTTGTTAATGCATGATAGTTGTAACTGTAAAAGGGCATTACAGTAGGCTTACAGTGACCACCTAAAATAGGGTGAAGACCAATAGACTGACATCACTATCCAAGGCACATATAAGCTAGGCCTGTGTAAGACATAGAGAGGCATGGGAAGAGAGGTCGAGTGAAGATGTACTTGCCATCCACGGACACTTCACGTCCCAACACTCCCTCCCTCCATCCTCAGGAATGCGTAGGACAGATGTCATGAACTAAATTCCTCTTGAAGGATTTGTAAGACTTGTTTTGTATTTTTGTTATCTTCTTTTTATATTCTTCGTCTATTTTTGTTCGTATTAAATGTTTCACCTCCGTTTGCATCTAAGTGACTCTGCCTATTTTTGACGCACATACATATTTATGTGTTGTTCCCGGAGTTCTCAAAGTTTATGTTTGGCCTATATTTTCTTACAGCATGCAAAATGGTGTTACCAGCAACTTTCTTACGATATGTTTCGTTGGTAATGACTAAATTTATAATGGTTAATTCCAAATCCAAAAATCATTTTAATCTCACAAACAGCACAGATAATGACAGCAGTGGAGCAGCTCAGTCTATTACAAATCAATCTACTGTAGGGCTAGGGGTAAGACACGCTCCAGCCATGAGAGTGTTTCGAGGTATTGTCCCATTATTTGAAGCACCTTCTGCAACATGCTGATCACACGTTTGCACCTACTAAACTCACTGGTATTTAATATCTCTAACGGAATCTCACTGCAGTGCAACATGACAGTTTCATGCCTTGGCATCTTTTTAACCCAGATAATAACTGCACATTCTGAAAGTTCTGAAACCTCAGAAACAGTGTATATGGGTGTATGTATGAGTTGCATGAGAGAGTGTGTAAGTACTAGACTTGGGCGCCGGAAAAGTGTTCGCGTTCGTCTTCGTGGAAAAAAAATCTTTGTTTTCTACGAATATTTGCCCGTTCCTCTGTTCAGTTCGGGCAAATATTCGTATACGTTCTTCGTGTTCGTTTTCATCTTAATTTTCACCAGTTTCCTAGCAGGGGTTAATATTTACGAGGTTAACAAACATATTGCCACAGCAGCTTTGGCGTCAGGATTTAAAGGTCCATGTGTGCAACTCTATGGGTCGCCGGCAGGGGCCTCGCCTGGCATCAACCAATGAAGAACAGCTGCCCTTCCTTGGTTGATGCCAGATGAGCCCCCTGCTGGCGACCAATAGAGTCGCACGCATGTACCTTTAAATCCTGGCGCAATCCGAGGTTTACCTTGCCTTAAAATGAAATCCCTATTCCTCCCAGGCAAAGTTGCTCAGAGCAGATGTCTCAATATAAGTTGAATAAAAGAATAATAGGGGATTTTAGACCAATTTTACATACTTGGCTAAAATTAACAACTTACCTACAATGGCATACTTTCCAACAACCCGAATTTGACAAGATAGGACTGAAAAAAACAGAACTGTCCCGGAAAAATAGGGGCTGTTGGCAGGTATGCGGATGGAAGAATGTGGGACAAAAACTCAAAATAAGCTTAGACTTATAGGGTTAATGTAAGGTTAAGAATAGTAGCAGTGCACTGAGTTGGTTAAAGATCTGTTATTAATATTATCTAATTTTAAATGTAATGAGTGTTATAAAATAATGGGTACATTTCTCATATTTGTTTTATAATATTATAAAAGTTGCTTTATTATATTTATTTTTACCTACATTTGCATACTTACCCACAAGGGCATACTTACTTACCAAAGTTGACAGGATGCAAACAACGGTACTGTCGGAAAATACGGAACGCATCTAGGGGGGAGAAACTACCTTTAGCATTGGGGGCATTTTGGTCATGACTTTAGCCAGGAAGCGAACTGGCTGGCAAAAGAAACACTACAAAAACATATATAGGTGACCGCGCCCCTCACACCAAGTGAGTGTAAATAATGCAAATGATACCAATTCAATGTAGCTTCAAGGAAATCCGGGCAGTATGTAAAATTCAATCATGAAACAAAGAGAAAAGAAAAAAACATCATAGTGTAATTCGTAAAAATAATTGTGTGTATATATCTAACAGGCAAAATGGACCCTTACGTTTGGTGGGGCTTATTCAAGCCCATAAACCGCGTAGGGGGGGTAAGCGGGAGGGATCGTTCGTCTCCCGAATAAATTTCACTCTCCACCGTAGAAATATTCATAACTTCGTGATGTCGGAAGAAGAGCGAGAAATCGAGGTAACTACTCCCAAATTCTTCAAAGCACAGATCCGGAGGCGAGGGTGAAATAAAGATGAATACTTTAATATATAAAATAAATAAATAATCGGACTAGCGGCAGTTTTCAAAATCACGGCGTCCCGCGTTCATCCACTGCTGCACAGCCGAATGTATATCCGCAAATAAAAGTCACGTCCTCCTTCTCCTCTGTCACAACGTGCAACGTACGACGCGTTTCGTGCTATACTTCCTCAGGTACGTGGCTGGCAAAAGACACTGGCACCACCACCAGCAGCATTGGAAATGGAAAAGGTGAATGAGTGGGCAATTGGCGACCCACTTACCTGTTTCACCCCAGGGCAAAGCATCCAAACACTTTCAGTCCATGATGTTTGGCAGTGGACTTCCAGAGCTCAAACAATAGGCCCAAGCATAAGCTGGCTACACCGGTGGAGGTGGCAGGCGTTGCCACACCGCAAACAGACGCAGCCAGGAGGGGAGAAACTACCTTTACCATTGGGGGCATTTTGGGCATGATTTTAGCCAGGAAGCAAACTGGCAGGGAAGAGACACTGGCACCACCACCAGCAGCATTGGAAATGGAAAAGGTGAATGAGTGGGCAATTGGCAACCCACTCATCTGTTTCACCCCCAAGGCAAAGCTTCCAAACACTGTCAGTCCATGACGTTTGGGAGCAGACTTCCAGACCTCAAACACTAGGCCCTAGCGTAAGCTGGCCACTCTGGGGGCGGTAGCAGGCATTGCTGCACGGCAAACAGATGCAGCAATGGGGGAGAAACTACCTTTACCATCGGGGGCATTTTGGGCATGACTTTAGCAAGAAAGCGAACTGGCAGGGAAAAGACAAAGGCACCCAGGGAGGAGAAACTACCTTTACCATTTGGAAAAAATAACTTTCCAAGCTAGGAGCTCGGTACCTCAACTTGGGCAAATCGAATTTAAGAAAGGCAATCTGCTCCATCAGATGAGGTGCCATGCGTTAGGGCTATGGATTCACTGTGTATATTTCCAGTCATAGGAAACACATGCTCACTTTGAACAGTGGTTGGCGGACATGATATCAGCAGCTGTGCAACCCATGAGAAGACAGGCCACACACTCTTCTTTTCATCCCAGTAGCTAAGAGGGTCAACATTATGCACAGAAGGAACTTCACAGTGGTAAAGTTTGACCATTTCAGCAGCACTACTCTCCTTTCTGCTGCTAGCTCTGTCAGCAAGTCCGACTATACTCACAAGTGCCTCTTCCCAAAATGCAGCTGCTCCACTCAGCTGTGTTGTGCTGCTTACTGTTGATGTTGTTGCTAGGAGTAGCAGGCAACATCATCTCTTCTTCCTCCTTGGACAGCATTCCCCTTTTACGCTGCTAGTCACGCATCTTTTGAATCAATTGCTCCAGGTAGATACAGAGGACATTCAATTTGATTGCTAGCTTTCCCTTAATCCTTGGATCTCAAAGGCATGCTAGCATCTGTTCTGGACTTTCTTCCATTCGTTTGTGACTTCGTACTTTTAGCAGATCCTTTAGCTTCCTGGCTATGGCTGCTACGTCAGGATATAGAGTGCCACCTGGAACAGCCTCATGGTTTTCAAGGAACACATCCATCTTGCTGCCTAGGTGGGAGAGCACTGGTATTACCTGGCCCAGACTGGCAGTGTTTGAGCATATATTTTCAGTGGCATCCAATTACCCATTACTCCTCATTGAACCATCCAAAATCTCTTCCCTCTCCATCTCTCAACCTTCACAGCTACCCCAGTACCTCAACGCTAAACCTTTATATGTGAAACTTGCCTGTGTTTGCTCTCCCACATATTCTTCCCTATTCCTATCAATGTCAACCACTAAACTCAACCAACATGCGCAACCTAAAAAACGTGTCCCTATCATCTCCAACCATAAACTCCCTCCCATCTTTAAAATTGCCCTATGGAATGCCCGCTCAGTATGCAACAAATTAGCTTGTATACATGACCTTTTTCTCTCCCATGCTTTTAACCTCCTAGCACTTACTGAAACCTGGATCCCCTCCCATGATACTACCGCCTCTGCTGTACTATCCTTCGGAGGATTACACTTCAGCCACACTCCTTGGCCTAATGGCAAAAAGGGTGGTGTTGTAGGCATCCTTCTCTCACCTCACTGCACCTTCCAGCATATACCAAGGCCCAATTAACCATAACTGCCCCTAAAGACCCCATCAACCATTCTGTTCCTTTGAGGTTCACACAATCCGTCTTTTCTCTCCACTCACTCTTCAAATTGCAGTAATATATCACCCTCCAGTTATTTGACCACTTTTCTGCCTGGTTCCCTTTCTTCCTCTCTCCTAATATCCCCTGTCTTATTATGGGTGACTTTAACATTCCTTTAGATATATCTAACAACTCTCCAAACTCCTCTCCGTGACATCCTCTTCTGGTCTTTCTCAATGGACTAATACTAACAATACACTTGCCTCATCCCTCGACAGCATAGCTCCAATTGCTAAATGTTACCCCCAACAATTGACACGGCAACCGTAGCATACCAAAACCACACTGTTTCTTCAGAAGTGCTGCCACACGGCTGAATGCTACTTCAGAAAATCCAAATCCAATGAAGGCTTTACTCACTATAAATTCATGATTCATATCTACAACTCTGCCCCCTCTCTCGGCCATACTGCTCATCTTCTCCACTCTCATATCGTTCCTTTCTTCCAACCCGCAACACCTTTTTTCTACCTTCAACTCCCTTCTCTGTCCCTCCATACCCACACCACAAACTTCTCTCACAGCCCAAGATCTTGCTACCCACTTCAAAGACAAGATCGAGACTATTAGACAAGACCACTCTTCTTAACAACCCCCTCCTAACTACCGCCCTATCTCTCTGCTTCCTTTTACCGCAAAGCTGCTTGAACAGATTGTGTACAATCACCTTGCTAACTTCCTCTTCTCTAATTCCCTCCTTGACCCACTACTGTCTACTGAAACAGCTCTAACAAAAGTCTCTAATGACATGCTCTCTGCCAAAGCACTTCTCCATTCTTATACTATTGGATCTCTCTGCTGCTTTTGATACTGTTGATCACCACCTTCTTCTTGACTCACTTGCTTCTCTATAGGCATTTGAGATACAGCTCTCTCCTAGATCTCCTCATATCTGTCTAACCGTTCCTTCTCTGTCAGCTTCCCTGGCATGACATCATCACCCCTTCCACTTTCAGTCGGTGTCCCCCAAGGTTCAGTCCTTGGCCCTCTGCTGTTCTCTCTTTATACTTCATCTCTTGGCAAACTAATCAACTCATTTGGTCTCCAATATCATCTATATGCAGATGAGACCCAAATCTACCTGTCTTCTCCTGATCTCTCTCCATCTCTTATGTCCCATATTACCAATTGCTTGTCTGCTATTTATTCATGGATGTCACAAAGCTACCTGAAACTTAATCTTTCTAAAACTGAACTCATTATCTTCCATCTCCACTCCACTACCTGAATTCTCTATCACCAATAACACGACTATCTCTCCTACTAACCGGGCACGATACCTTGGGGTCATCCTAGACTCTAACCTCACTTCATCCCTCACATTCAGTCCCTCGCCAGATCCTGCCTCTTGCACCTAAAAAAACAGCTCTCGCTATTCGCCCATTCCACAAAAACTTCACTTATAATTTTCTCTTCTGGTTGGCATTCCACTGTCTTGACTCTACAGTCTGTTCTAAATGCATTGATACAACCACCACACTACCTCTCCCCCTTTCTCTGTGCCTTATGTTTGTCACCCCATTCCCCCAAGATTGTAAGCTTGCGAGCAGGGCTCTCTCCACCTAATGTATCGGTTTGTCCTAGTCTGTCAATTCTCATGTTATCGTACCCCTTGAATATATATATATTGTATTAAGCACTGCGTAAATTGTTGGCACTATCAGGGCCGGCCTTAGGGGTGTGCGAGCTGTGCGGACGAACAGGGGGCCATGGAAGCAGGGGCGTGTGTCCGTCCCATCACCAAGGCGAGGGACGAGGCGGCTGGGAGAGGAGGAGAGAAAGGGGCGCCAAGTGGTCGCAAGTGAAAAAGTTTTAGCAACAGCTCGGCCCCCTTAGTCTCCTCTACTCCCTATCGCTGCCCTGACTGCAGTGGTGTGGGCTCCAGGCCTTGGTCAGGACAGCGAGACTGAGGCCCCACGCTCCCACCACAGGACTTCACCAGGGTAAGTGAACTGCAAAGGGGGGATGGATAATAAGAAGGGTAGCTAGTGAGTAAGGAAAAGAGAGAGGGTAGATAGTGAGTAGGGGGAGAGGAAGTAGATAGTGAGAGGGATAGTAGAGGGGGTAGACAGTGAGTAGGGGGGAAAGTGGGTAGATAGTGAGAAGGAGGAGGAGAGTATGAGAAAGGGAGGAGAGAATGAGTAAGAATGAATAAAGTAATGTGTGGATGAATTGTGTGAATGGGTAAGAGAATTAATGAATTAATGTGTGGATGAATTGTGTGAATGAGTGAGAGAACTAATGAATTAATGTATGGATCAATAGTGTGAATGAGTGAGAGTATAAATTAATGTGTGGATAAATTGTGTGAATGAGAGAGAATTAATGAATTACCGTATTTTCCCATGTATAAGACGCTCCCATGTATAAGACACACCTTAATTTTGGGGCCCGAAATGTTTACTCATCCTCATCACTCCCATTCATTAACTGCCCCATCAACCATAACTGCCCCTAAATTAACCCTAAAGACCCCATCAACCATAACTGTCCTTAAATTAACCCTAAACACCCCATTCACCATAACTGTCCCTAAATTAACCCGCACCTCCCCTAACTTTCAGCAGCCCAAATATTAATTTTATACTTACTGTTAGATGAGTTGCTGCCTGAGCAGTGTGGAAAGGGGCAGGCCAATCGGCAGTGAGTCGGAAAGGGGCAAGGCCAATCAGCAGTGTGACTGCAGGGAGGTACTGGGAAGTACCATAGTAACTGCAATCTACAATCCACTGATTAAGACGCACCCAGTTTTTAGACCCCAAATTTTTCAAAAAAGGTGCGTCATATACATGGGAAAATACGGTAATGTGTGGATGAATTGTGTGACTGAATTAGAGAATGAATGAATTAATGTGTGGATGAATGGTGAGAATGACTTGTGAGAATGCGTTAATGAATGTGTAAATGATTTGTGTGAATGAGTGAGAATGAAAAATTGTGTGAAGGAATTGTGTAAATGACAGAGTGAGTGACTGTATAAGTGTGTTGTGTGTATCATAGATTCATAAGTGATTTGGGGAAAGGGAAAGATGGCACAAGCAGGGTGTTTGAGCTTTGGCAGTGGCGTCTCCAGCTTTCATAGTTAGGGAGGGGCACATGGGGGGACAGGGACCAAAGTAGGGGGGGCAAAATTTAGGTGCTTTTTTAAAGAAAAAAGTGTCTTCCCCCCGAGATATGCTGCCACTCTGTCCCAAAGTACCCCCCGAGATATGCTGCCACTCTACCCCTCCCGAGATATGCTGCCACTCTACCCCCGCCTGGAGATATGCTGCCACTCTGTCCCCAAGATGTCCCCCCTCTACCAGACTGGTAGGGCGGGGGACATCTACACATAACGCATATTCAACTTCCGGTGCCGGTGGGAATTCCCGGCAAGGGAGATTGTTAAAGCACATCGTGCAGACGTGCCGGCAGCGGAGGTTGTTTATGCTCGCATCGCCGCTGCCGGTGAACGTCCGCGCGATGCGCTTAGACAATCTCCCGTGCCAGCACCCCCCCTGTGGGAAGTGCCGGGGAGGCTGTCTGAGCTTATCCGAGAGTAGGATACAAGTCCCTTGCACCTCTGCTGGGGATCTGTATCCTAACCCCGCTGCCTGCCCGGCGCCCAGGACTGCATGTCCCGTGCGTCGGGCGCTAGACCCCGAATATAGGCCGAACCCCCACTTTAAAGACTTAAAGTGGGGGGGGAAAGCGCGGCCTATATTCGGGCCAATACGGTATATATATCTATATATATATGTGTTAGACATCCATTTTTAACTACATAATATATACTTATCTCTTTGAAGCAAAATAACAGCTGAACTTGCAGTTCGTTTTCATATTTTAATATTAGCCCCTGCTGACAATATGTATTATTAGACCCTGTTGCCAATATATTTTATAGTGAAAAAATTGGACCCTACCCAAGCATTTCCCTGTGCCCTGCTCCTCACTGCCTAGCATGCAATCTCCCTCCGCTACCACACCAAAAAATAAATATTTGCCACACTGACTGCAGTCTTCCCTCCTTCTGACTGCACCATGACATTGAGAGGTCCTCTCCTCCGTAATCATCACCAGAGTCCCTTTGTGCCCCCATTCACTAAACCACACCTCTATTTTACCTACTCCCTGTAGTTCAGGTATAGATCAAACAAACAACACATAGAAACAGCACATGCAACTGAATAAGACATAAAAACCCTGTACTTTCAGGTATACATAAATAATGTATGGAAACATAGCATATCCCGCCCTTATCCTTATTTAAACATTCTGTCCCATTAGTGCAGTGCCCATTCAAAGAGTCTCTGTATGTTGCTCTGGGTGCTCGTGTTTGAGAACTCTGTTTTTCCGTTTGCCTTCATCGTGTACCAGACCTTGGCTTTGTTTCGATCCCGTGCTGCCTGCCCCGACCTCAGAACCTCCTGACAACGGTTATCTGCCTCTGGCCCTGTATTGTTTGTTTGCCTTGGACTTATTGCCTGAACTCTCCGTGTTGTGAGTATGTCTCTGCATAGTGGGTGCATTATCAGTGTTGTCCAGGTCCCGTATTAACACATTGAACGGGCCAGTAACATGGACCCCACGGAGATGGCTAATATTCACTCTCGCCAGGAATTGCAAGATCAACTGCTTACATCCCACTCGTCCCAGCTACAGTCGCTGGCTCAAAAAATGGACACCATAACTGAACTGATAAGGTCACTGACTGTCACACCAACTACAAGTACTCCTTTTGCTCCCAGGGAACCCAGTCCTGAGGAACAGGGAGCTGCTCCCAGACAAGTTTGCGGGTGACCCCAAGGAATGCAGAGGTTTCCTGAATCAATGTATGCTCCATTTCAGGAATCATCCTCAGGCCTTTCGTTCTCAGTCTAAACGGGTGTCCTTCCTCATATTGTTATTGAAAGGCGAAGCCTTGCTGTGGGCGTCTCCCTTGATTGAGCAGGAATCTGACCTTCTTGATGACTGCCCTGCCTTCATGGAGGCTCTCTGTCTTTGATACACCTGGCCGCAGAGAGACCGCGGAGGCCTCCTTACTGGAGCTGCAGCAAGGACATAAGTCCCTTGCCCAGTACGCCATTGAATTTCGTACATTTGCTTGTGAATTACAGTGGGATCTGTGTTCTTCACCCTTTTTGGTATGAAGAATGATCCACAAAGGTTCTGTTAAGTCAACTTTTATTTATTCCAGTTCTGTATCATGACACCTTAGGTGCTTGCTTTGCACTTTACTCTGGGTGTCTGCAGTTCTGGCTCTGCTGAGGCATGATGTCACTTCCTGTTATCTGACCCTTATGCATATTCATAAGGCTCAGCTCAGCACATCCTTCCTTTTCTAAAAAAAAACCAAAAACATTCATAATTATTAATAGAACTATTGTTGCAAAACAAGATGTCTACATTTTCTTACATGTCTAGCAACATATAACACATAAACTGAGTATAACGCAAAATGAAGTAGAAATTAGTTTAGGGTCAGTTTGCAGTTAACATTCTTCAATGAGTCTATGTGGCCTTCTGACCGCTCTGCCACTTGATGTATGTTGGTTCCCATGTAAAGACTGCAGCAGAGTTCCACCTGTATAATGTTCTGGGGCATGAATGCCCTCTGCATTGTCAGTATCCTCAAAAGATGACTCATCACCAAAAATTGGATGAGGATCAATTACATTCTGCTCATGTTGTATTTCAGGACAATCCTTTTCTGAATCCTCGGGATTGCTTAACAAATCCATATCCAGTGACTGTGTTCGGTCCAGAGAATGATTTGGTATCTTCAGTAAATGTTTCTGATTACGTCTCAAAATCACTCCGTTATTTGTCTTTACTTCAAAGGACCTGTCTGAGACTTGACGCAGTACTACAGCTTTATTTATCCAACGTTGACCTGTCCAGATCTTTACAGTGTCCCCAATGTGCAGCATTTGTACATTCTTTGCACTTTTGTCATAGTTCCTTTTCTGACGTTCCCTTATTTCTTCCTTCTTTGCTATGTAGGAAGTGTGCAAGTGTCTGTTAGAATGATACTGAGTCAAATTCAATTGTGGTAGCTTTGTCTTTATCTGACGCCTGAAAAACAATTCTGCAGGAGATTTGCCCCCCTCCAAAGGTGGGTTGATCGCCTCCTAAACGCTTTTAAAACGGGCGACATCGAGGCATTGCAGCAAGGCCGTTAAAGCGAAGAAAGTGATCCTTGATCACTTTCTAAGCTTATTTAATTTTTTGACGGTTCAGGACCGTCAAAGGTCATTTAGTGACCTTCTTGTCATGACGGTCCTGAACCGGCAAAGGTCACGAAGGGGTTAAAATACCTGCATGAGAACTGTGGTCCGTTGTCTGCTTTTATAATTGTAGTGATGTCAAACCGTGAAAATATAGCTCGTAATTTGCTGCATACATGCTCTGATGATGTACTCCTGAGTTTGGCAACCTCTGGGTACAATGAGTAGGAGTCCAGCATAGCTAGGTAATCACGTCCATCAAGTGAAAACAAATCCACTCCCACTGTATGCCATGGAATCTTTACCATATCGTCTTGCAGTAGAGGTTCTTTTGGACTGGCAGGGTGAAATGACTGACAAGTGTGACATGAAGAGACTAGGGCTGCTATATCACTCATCATTGAAGGCCAGAAAAGAACTTCCCTTGCTCTCCTCTTGCATTTTTGTATCCCTAAATGTCCTTCATGTATTTTTTGTAGCAGGTCATGCCTGAGAGAAACTGGAATTACCAATCTCCTGCCTTTCAAGAGTACATTGTCAAGCACTGATAGTTCGTCCCTGTGTGCCAAGTATTGTTTAGGCATGTATATTTTCTTATCTGTTGAATGTATGGCTTGTATCACATTTTGAAGTGTTTCATCCTCTGCAGTTGCCCTTTGCAATTTTTTCCACATTACTGGTGAAATCACTCCAGACATCACGATGCTGTTAATATTAACATCCACATCATTATCAATGCCATCATCAGGAGACCTGGTTCGTTCAGACCAAATTCTAGACAGGGTATCTGCGATTAAAAGATGTCTGCCAGGAGAGAACTCCAATGTATAGTCATATTTTTGGAGCTTGAGCAGCAGTCTCTGAATTCTAGGTGGAGCTTTCCATAATTCCTTGTGAGAAATTGTGATTAAGGGTTTATGATCCGTTTCAATTGTAAAGGAAGTGCCATAAACAAAATTGTGAAATGCTTCACAGCCAAACACTATGCCAAGCGTCTCTTTTTCTGGGCATACTTGTATTCAGTTTCTGTGAAAGCCCTGGCAGCGTATGCAATAGGCCTCCACCCTGTGCCATCATTTTGTAAGAGAACAGCACCAAGTCCATCTTTCGATGCATCTGTGGAGATTTTTGTTTTAAGTGAGGCATCAAAAAACTGTAGCGTAGGAGCTGTCATTAGCAATTCCTTTAATAATACAAATTCAGCCTCATGCTCTTTTCCCCAGTGCCACTCAACAGCTTTTACTAGTAAACCTCTCATGTGTTTAGTTTTGTCTGATAGATTGGCAATGAACTTGCCCAAGTAGGTTACCATTCCCAGGAATCTTTGCAAATCTTTCTTGTTTACAGGCATGTTTTCAATAGCCCTGACCTTGGTAGGATCAGGCTTCACTCCAGAACTTGAGATGATCTCTCCCAGGTAAAGAATCTCTGATTGAAGAAATCTACACTTTGTTTGGTTTAACTTTAATCCCTTTTCATGTGCAATCTGTAGTACTTTCTCAAGTCGTTCATTATGCTCAGCTTCATTAGTACCCCAAATCAGAATGCCATCAATGTATACTTTGACACCTTCTACCCCATCAAACAGTTGTTGAATAGTTCGGTGAAATATTTCGGGCGCTGAACACAGACCAAACGGAAGACGCTTGAAACAGTGCCTTCCAAAAGGTGTATTGAATGTACATATGCACCTGCTTCCTTTCTCCAGAGGGACCTGCCAAAATCCATTGGAGGCATCGAGAACAGTAAACAGCTGGGCACCTGCCATCTCCCCTAGGATTTCATTTCTTGTGGGGATTTGGTAATGCTCCCTTTTAATACTCGCATTTAACTCTTTGGGGTCCAGACACAACCTTAGGGAACCATCCTTTTTAGCCACAATAACCAAAGAATGAACCCATTCCGTTGGTTCATGTACCTGTTCTAGGACATCCATCTTTATCAAGCGCTGTAGCTCTTTTTTAAGTTTGTCTCGTAGGGCTACTGGTACTTTGCGAGGAGCATGAATCACCGGTGTTGCTCCAGGCTTTAAGGCAATTTTATATTTAATGGGAAGTTTTCCAAGTCCACTGAAAACATCCTTATACTTTACAAGTAAGGTAGCAATGCTCTTGTGTTTCAGTTCTGTAATCTCAAAGAGCTTGGTGAGCAGTCCTAACTGTTGTATAGACTGTAATCCAAGCAAAGGAACCTTTTCTCCAGGAACCACAACAAACGGGTGTTTTGTGACTGTAGAGTTATGCTTTAGGGTAAGTATGCATTGACCCACAGTTGGAATGTCAAGTCCATTCAGTACTTTAGTTTGTTTCTGAAGTTTAGGTCTAGGTTGTAGTTTCTTTCCATAGAGCATCTGGAATAACATTGGGATCTGCTCCAGTATCTACTTTAAATGGTATCAGTGTACCATGTGCTTCCACCTCTATAATCCATTCTTTGGCTAGCATAGGCAGTCAGAGGTGTATGTTTTAACAGCATGTAGTTGTGTAGCTTGCTTACACTGTGAGGCAAAGTGATTATATTTTTTGCAGATCCTACATTTCTGTCCATTTTTTTTTTGCCACATTTCCCACATGACATATCTCTGTGCTTTGCATCTTGTATATCCACTTTATTCCTCTGTCTCCTCTCTCACAGGTGTCAAGTGGACAATCCTCTTGAATATGTAGGTCTGTGTGTTCTTACATCATTAACCACATCCTGACTGTCTTGCTTACATAAGACACCTAGTTGTTTTCGGGACTGCTCTGCAGACTGACAAATGAACACAGCTTTTTGCAGAGTCAAATCACAATCCCTTAGTAGCCTCTCACGTGTTTTATTACTGTTACAGCCTATCACAAGCCTTGCAAGATTCTTGCAGAGTGCCATAGTTACAAGACCTGCTTTTTAATTTGAGGTCAGTGAGAAACTCCTCCACTGTCTCGTGTGGTAGTTGAACCCTGGAGTTAAACACAAAACGTTCATATGTCTCATTTTTCTTTGGTGTACAATATGCAGAAAATCTTTCCATAACTATTTCATAGTTCTCACTATCAGTTTCAGATAACTGAAAACTGTTATATATGTCCAAAGATTCTGAACCAGCAACAGTTAAAAGCAATGCTACTTTCTGATCACTTGGCAAAGTGCTTGTGTTTGTTGCTTTCATATACAGGCTAAATCTTTGCTTAAATGATCTCCACACTTCTTCCAGATTACCCACAAACCTGATTTCAGGAGGTGGCTTCAGACTATCTGTTCTCACTAGTGATGTCCGGATCATGAACGAATCGTTCATTTGATCCAGTTCTTTTTAGTGATCCGGATGAATCGATTCACTAGACTGAACGATTCATTTGTAGCGGTTCAGTCTGTGAATCATGCAGTTGTAACCTGATCCTAGAGCTGTGAGTCATCTGCAGAGCACTCAGACACAGACTCTGGGGTCAGGTTACAGCTCATTAATTCACACAGGAACGATGACTCATAGAGTCAGAGACTCGTTCAAAGAGTCGAATGATCCGAAGAGTCGAATGATCCGAAGAGTCGAATGATCCAAAGAGTCGAATGATCCGAAGATTCAAATGATTCAAATGATTCGAATCTTACAGGGATCCGGATCTTACAAGGATCCGAATCTTACAGAGATTCGAATCATTCAGAGAATATTACTGACACCATACGTTTATAAATAAATACATTAATAATGTTCACACTGCCCCCAGGATTTAGATTCCCTGAGTTTGCCCCCCTTTACCTATAACTGCACCTACAGTTAACTTTATTAAATTAATTAAATTAACCCTCAGTCATCAGCATAAAATTAACCCTTATACCCCATCAACCATAACTGCCCCTGAAATTAACCCTAAAGACCCCATTAACCATAACGGCCCCTGAAATTAACCCTAAATACTCCATTAACCAAAACTGCCCCTAAATTAATTGCATGTACTCCAGATAAATTACCTAATAAATTGGTATGGTTGATGGGGTCTTTAGTGTTAATTTAGGGGCAGTTATGCTTAATGGGGTGTTTAGGGAAAATTTAGGGTCAGTTATGCTTAATGGGGTGTTT
>VKOC01000608.1:276576-289204 GCA_009364415.1 Spea multiplicata
GTGCTGGAGTCTCCACAATCAACCCCGGGTATCTGCCCCTGCGCTGGAGTCTCCACAACCCACCCCGGGTATCTGCCCCTGCGCTGGGGGGCGGATTTGAAGGTTTTACTTCTGATTTCTATTTTAGAGATGGGCAGTTGATGGCCGTGGTGTCTCTGCGTAAAATGGATGGTGGGGGAGACTCGCCAGAGCAATAAAAAGATAAGATTATAAGGAGAGCCGGGCCCTTCCCTTCAGAACACAAAGCCAGAAGATGAGGTCATGACGGCGGCCTCTCTTTCCCATCACTTGGGACGAGCCCTCTGCGACCCACCGCCCCAGGGTTAGACAGCAGGACGGGGACACAGCAGAAATAAAACATGCAAAGTTACCCCTCCTCCCCAAAACACAAAATATTTTCGGCACATCTGCCGGAGCCATCAGGGCGAGAAATGTGGAGAAACATCCAAGAATGGAAGGGAGAGCAGATGCCACGGCGGGCAGGAGGGGGGATACACGGGGGGGGGGCATTAGGACAGACAGAGATACCTGCACAGGCTTTACGCTCAGTCATACATAGAACACGCACCATGAGGTTCAAGCATTCATTCAGCGGGGACACGGACCGTACAGAAGACACGCATGGATCAGGGTCACACGTATGAAAAGAGACCCCCCCGCGCTCACCGTGTTGATGCAGTGAAGCTCCTTGTTGAGCAGCCAAGGCAGCGAGAGCCGCCCCTCTCCGCGGTAACAGGACTGGATCCGTTCTTTAATGCGCTTATTAATTTGGCTGAGAGTGAAGAGGCAGAGAACCGACTCCCGGGGGGGGTTGGAGCGGTTTTTCTGCCCCTGAGAGAAGACGGTGTACAGCACTTCCTCGTCCTCGGGTAT
This sequence comes from Spea multiplicata, assembly GCA_009364415.1. Lineage (NCBI taxonomy): Eukaryota > Metazoa > Chordata > Amphibia > Anura > Pelobatidae > Spea > Spea multiplicata. The sequence goes on from VKOC01000608.1 coordinate 277,450, forward strand.
CCCCAGCGCCTGCGCGAGCTTCCGGCCGGGCCTGCTGAGGTACGCACTCTGGATGAGCCGATACTCCACCCCATCCTTGGTGCAGCCGACGGGGAACTCAACGTACGAGTAGAACTCTGGGTCTCCGGAGCACATGCGCACGATCTTGGAGGTGAAAAACTTCTCACCCGTGGCATCCAGCAAGGTCTGCTGCGTGTCCAGCTGCAGCGTCAGGAAGTAGACGAAGCCCCCGCTGACGAAGCCGTAGACGTAGAAGATGTCGAAGGAGGGGTGAAGGGAAAGCGTGTCGGAGGGGACTTTGATCTGCGAGGACACAAATTCGTCCTGGTAGACCAAGCGGAACATCTCGGCGCTCTCCACGTCCCGGACCAGCTTGCGGCTGGACAGCGTCGGGAAATACTCAGACTTGCCGTCAATAGAGGTTCCGATGAAGAGCTTGCTCTGCTCCGCGTCCTGCTCCACGATGACCCCGGCCATGGAGTCGGGCTCACGGGCCCCCGATAGGTAATGCTCCTTGCGATGGTGGGGCTCCCCCAGCTTGAAGAGATCTTCTAGACGGAGGAACTGGCAGATGCCCTGCCACACGCTCCCACAGGCCACCACGCGCTGCCCCGCGTAGTCTATGAGAAGGAGCCTGTTGATGTTATCCGATGGGGACAGCTTGTGGCTGCAGGCGCGCACGCTCGGCGGGGGGTAGCAGCGCGAATTGTCTTCGATGGGACCGGTCAAATGCGAACGAAGCTCCGTCAGATTCTCCGACAGACGGTATACTCTGTTCACAGCTCCCACGTACACGTCTCCAGTATGTCTGTGCACGGCCAGGTGAGAGAGAGACATGTCTGTCACGTGGAAGCTCGGGAAGGACACAGAGGATCCCCCTCCAAAGGAAAAGCAAAGGAGAAGAAGGAGAGAAGAGAAAAAAACCCGAAGAGGTCCCGTGGCTCGTCTTCCCACCATTCTCAACGTCTGTCTCGGAAAAGAGGCAGAATCGCAGGCATCTGGTGCAGGGTCCCCTCTCTCAGCTGTGGCAGATTCCTGGGGAGGAGGAACAGAAGACCGGTGACACATCACAAACATTTCTACTCGCAGGAGACAGAACCCCCCACACGATGAACCGCCACGCATACCCAACTCTCAACCCCTATCCTATGCTGAACCTCAAGAAAACGCGTGTCACGTTCCCACCAGCTCCACCGCCGGCCACCATCTCTCATTCTGCGACCACCAGAACTCATCTCGTATTCAGAATATTTGGGGTCCACGGTGCCCCCTCAACCTCTAAAACTGGGCCCTACACGGAGCGGTCGCTGCTATCGCGTGGCGGCAGGAGCGGTCACTACTATCGTGGAAAATCAGTGGATTTCAGCCACTTCTCCCGATGTCCTGTGATGAGGAGGAGCAATAGCCAGGTTTCCATGGAGACTGAAGTGTTTATTTTTGGCACCCACCGTATATTTTTAGCAGGTGAGAGGTCTGCAGACGCCACGTTACCAATAAGAAAAATGACAAACCAGCCCACGTTCTACACGGACCCGACACAACCAGCAGCCAATAACAGCCTCTCCGCTTTCAATAAGCCCACCGATTGCCTTGGAAAGGTTTATTTAGCGCTCGTGGACAGAGTGTGAGCCGCACACCACATTTTATTGTGAAACACCCCTACTCCCATCACACAATTCCGAATAACCCGAAACGGGTCCCCCATACATACTGTTAGCCACACCACTTCCCCAAACCCTCCAAGTTCCGGTTCTATTCACTAAATACAGCCACAGATCCGAGATCACAGACTAAAACAAGCAACACATATGTACTCAGAAACTGCCACGTTTGACCCAAGAGAGCAGCCATCCTACTTCCTGTGCAAAGGATCCGCTGGATTATTCCTCCCCATTGAATTACTCTGGATTGGGAAGCAGGTTTTACGCAGAAAAAGAGGGAGATTCAAACAAATCTACGGAGAAAAGAATTTCACACCTGGGGCTTTGGTTCCACGTCCCGGGTGGTGGAAGTAGACAGAGGAGCCAGTCTGCTGCCACGGAAGGAGAGACCTCCAAGGTTCCAATCGCTCTCTTCCTCCCAGATCAATACGGCGCCATCTTCCTTACCGAGGAATTTCCCTCAATGGAGACTTTGGGAGCGGGGGAGGTCAGTGGCAGATGGTGCGGTGGGGCGTGGCCCGTGGGCTCATCATACGGTGAAAGAGTTTACGGCACGGACCAAAACCAGAATAGTAGGCCACCTGTCACAGCAACTCCCACAACGCCAAGCAAACGGGCAGAGCGGCCACCAGGATCACACTACGGCCACCCAAAGGCGCAGCCCTGAAAACACACAGCAGAGGGGCCACGCAACCTCAGTTGAATCGAATGACTCACCTGAGGCCTACGTGCCCCCCCCCCGAGACCTACGTGGCCACCCAGGACCAGGTTGTTTCTGTTTCCAGGTGTGCAGACGTCTCATAACAAGATCACAAATAAGGGTCACAGACACCAGCCCCTCACAGTACAGGGCCATGGAAAATACCCACAACGTGCCACGTGCAATGCCCTTTACAATACAGGGCCACGGAAAATACCCACAACGTGCCACGTGCAATGCCCTTTACAATACAGGGCCACGGAAAATAACCACAACGTGCCACGTGCAATGCCCTTTACAATACAGGGCCACGGAAAATACCCAAAACGTGCCACGTGCAATGCCCTTTACAGGGCCATGGAAAATACCCACAACGTGCCACGTGCAATGCCCTTCACAATACAGGGCCACGGAAAATACCCACAATATACCAGGGCATGGTCCGCTGTCACTTGGCTAATGTCTTTACAGGGAGCCACCAACCTCCACAGTGCATCATACATGGCGTGGGGTACGCAAGGTAAAGAGGGGCTCGCCCACAGGCTGACAATCTACAGCCATAAAGCAAGTCATCAGTTACAACACTGAGCAGGTAACCAGCAGAGCTAACACTTCAAAGCAAGCCATCCGTATACCACAGTGCCACGTATAAAACCAAGCGGCACACCTGCCACTAAAATGGAGACCACGGCTTCTGCTCTGCAAGCAGCACGGATCGAAACCACAAACTCCCCCGTGGCCTCGGAGGGGCGGCCTCTCCATTTCTGGTAACCACGACCCTCAAGCAGCCAGCAAATTGAGGTCCCACGAACAAAAACACTCCACCGGTCGGCAGGAGAGTGAGACCCACTAAGCAGACACGCAGCGGTTGTGTTACCACAGATTGCAAGCTCCTGTGGCATAAGCATCACGTGGCTGCAGACGCGTGGGATCTTTGTCATTTACTGGCCCAGTAGCCGGGTTGGGGGTAACGCACGCTTGGCAGGTGGGTTACCTGGGCCTTCCCGGAATGGAACGTGGGATGAACGTGGGATCCGCAGAGCCTCTCGGCCCCCCTGGAACCCGGATACAATAAACATTAGTAACAGAATACTGATTGCGAGCTCTCCGGCCCAGTCTCCCCCCCCTCGCAGCTGGACTCACCAGGGGGGGTCAGAGGTCGCCTCCCCTCAGGACCCTGCGCTACTTCCCAAATCATTCATGGGTAACATGGGGGTCAGAGGGAGACCCCCACATCACATCCAGCAACAACTGATGGGGCAACGTACAGAAGGGGGAGGGGCCTTGGATCAGGGTGCAAACACTCGGACTGACCATTTTAAACGAGCAGATTGCAAGCTCCTCGGTCAAGCTGCGAATACAACACCCCAAAACCTACCCAGCGCAGATTCCTCTACCCCAATACCCTCATCACAAAAAACAAGCCGTGACCCCACCTACAAAACACTGCCCCCCATCAGTAAAGCCCCCTCCCCCATATACCGCTACCCGCCCTCCCCAGTACCCCACGCCCGAGGCTTACCGCGCGGGGGACAGGCAGGGTACTGATGCCCCTAGGTGGGGGATGGGGGCGATTGGCACGAGGTTCAGCAAACACCGCTACCCCTCCAGCTTCTGCTCGCATTGAGCCGCTCCGAGCCTCCGGAGACCCTTTAAACACGGACTGTACCATTCTCTCTCAGGGGGGGCGCGCGCGGAACAATCACCTCACTCACCACAGTGTCCGGCGAAAATCCATCCACCAGCAGCACCCCGATTCTGCGCGAGAGCCAACCGGTGCAGGGGGCCTGGAATCACGTAGCTGTCGGCTGACAGCCTCCTTTCCTTCAGTGAAGACCCTCACACCCCTTTAAATGCAGTGGTACCGTCCCAGAGCAGGTCTCTGCTAACAGTGCAGGAGGAGGGCCCATCATTAGTGAGTGAGAGAGAGGAGGGTCCGCCTGAGTGTGAGAGGTAGAGGAGGGTCCGCGTGTGTGAGTGTGAGAGAGAGGAGTGTCCGTTTGTGTGTTAGTGTGTGAGAGAGGAGGTTCCGTCTGTCTGAGTGTGAGAGAGAGGAGGGTCCGTCTGAGTGTGAGAGAGAGAGAGAGGAGGGTCCGTCTGTCTGAGTGTGAGAGTGAGGCGGGTCCGTCTGTGTGTTAGTGAATGAGAGAGAGGAGGGTCCATCTGTGTGCGAGTGTGAGAGGTAGAGGAGGGTCCATCTGTGTGAGTGTGAGAGAGAGGAGGGTCAGTCTGTGTGAGTGTGAGAAAGAGGAGGGTCCGTCTGTGTGAGAAAGAGGAGGGTCCGTCTGTGTGAGTGTGAGAAAGAGGAGGGTCCGTCTGTGTGAGTGTGAGAAAGAGGAGGGTCCGAGTGTGTGAGAGAGGAGGGTCCGTGTGTGTGTTAGTGCGAGAGAGAGAAGTACCGTGTGTGTTAGTGTGAGAGCAAGGAGGGTCTGTCTGTCTGTCTGTCTGTGAGTGTGAGAGAGAGGAGGGTCCGTCTGAGTGTGAGAGAGAGGAGGGTCCGTCTGTGTGTGAGAGAGAGTTGGGTCCGTCTGTGTGCGAGTGTGAGAGAGAGTTGGGTCCGTCTGTGTGCGAGTGCGAGAGAGAGGAGGGTGTGTGTTAGTGTGAGAGCAAGGAGGGTCTGTCTGTCTGTGTGTGTGAGTGTGATGAGGGTCCGTTTGAGTGTGAGTGTGAGGAGGGTCCGTTTGAGTGTGAGAGAGAGGAGGGTCCGTCTGTAAGAAAATATAGGCCAAACACAAACTTCGAGAACTTCGGGAACAACACATAAATATGTATGTGCGTCAAAAATAGGCAGAGTCACTTAGATGCAAACAAAGGTAAAACATTTAATACGAACAAAAATAAAAGAAGAATATAAAAAGAAGATAACAAAAATAATACGGAACAAGTCTTACAAAACCTTGGAGAGGAATTTAGTTCATTACATCTGTCCTATGCATTCCTGAGGATGGAGGGAGGGAGTGTTGGGACGTGAAGTGTCCATGGATGGCAAGTACATCATCTCTCGACCTCTCTTCCCATGCCTCCCCATGTCTTACACAGGCCTAGCTTATATGTGGTTTGAATAATGATGTCACTGTATTGGTCTCCACCTAATTGGGTAAACATGCTCACTAAGATCTTTACGTCTAAACCCTATTTTAGGTGGCCACTGTAAGCCTACTGTAATGTCCTTTTACAGTTACAACTACCATGCATTAACAAGTTACCATCCTATCTATAGACTGCATGTTCAGCAAATCCTTCATTCCATAATTAAGGTCAAGGAAACCTTGAAACCTACCATTGAAACATATTAATATATCTTTAATTATCATTTATTTATGCCCAATGATTACATATCTTTGACTATTGCCTATACTAATAATTTCATATGGTCCTTTATCATATTCTTAAGGTTAGAAGAGATGTTAAATGTGTTAGAATATTTTACAATTCCCCCTGATGATAGGATAATATCCTTATCATATATTTTCCAATATACACATTTACTCACCATTCGTATCACATCCGTATCACATTTATACTACAATCACATCACACTTTACCTGGGACCATATGATAATCATTAGCATGTGACACCCTTTTTTCTACGTTTGTTATGGAATGAGAGGATTGTGCTCTTTTTATCATTTCCCTTAATATTCCATTTCCCTTATCTACTTCATACTTAACTTGTTTATACATCTTACTACATATACACTACACTACACATAAGAAAACTTTGATAGACAATACATAATAAAACAAGTATAGCTATAATAACAATTTGATTTGACAATATATTCCTAGCTGCAAATTTAACCGAAGATTGTGACCACATATTTACTGATTTTTTAAAATTTGACCACCAACTAACTCCAGACATATCATTCCATTGATGTTGAATTTGTTCTAATTCTCCTTGTTTATGTAGGAAAACAATTTCTGCATCTTTCAATTGTTGCTTTAATATGGCCAATAATCCCTTATCTTTCTTTATTTCCTCTGTCCATGTTTTCCAAGGAAAATGGTCTATCTGTGTGAGATTAAATTGCAGAGGTAGTGTTTTTAACCGCTCTATGCCCATAGTGGAGACATTAAACTTTTAATTTCAAATCTCCTTCTATGCAATATAATCCTCTGTGAAGGGTTTCATTATACATACAATTTTAAAAGAATGCTCTGACCAATGACTCTTCCTTCATTATTTGAAAACAATCTTTCCCTATCTTTACTTGAGTCATTAATTCATGCATAGATGTAACACTTTCAATCCTGGCCTCACACGATGAATGATAGACAACCTTTTCTTGCCCTGGAAGACATATTACTTTGGAAACAAAATGAAGACAAGCTGAAACATCTAATTGTTCCAGATTTTCCCATCAAATTCGTCCAACAATGTCTCTTGACGTATCAATGTCCGATGTCAGGAGTCGATCCACCCGAACTTCTCTTATCTTATGTAATAACAATATCTTCTGTGATAAATCCTTTGTCTGATCATCAATTCCAGTTGGCTTTTGGTACAGATCAAACAACACAGCTATAAAAAACTATGCTATCTTGATGTCACGATTCTTGTATTGCTGTTTCTCAGAATGCTCTCCTTCCAATAGTTAACTGCTTTGTTTCTCCATTTTCTTGCAGAACTGTGTTCCTGTAAGGACAGAATTTAGTTAGAAACATATAATTTACACTGGTCAACATGTACCCACAGCTTCTGCTGCCTACGGGTATTTTTCACAGTCTTTTCTGTCCTTTGAACAAGGATCATAACTTGACCCATTGTGTCTATTATTTCAAACGGTCCTTCCCAATTGCTTTCCCACGGTCCCGCCTTCCTAAAAGTCTTTATCATTACTGATGCTCCTCTTACAAATTTAGAAGAGTGAGGCGGTACCATACGCTGCATTCTAGACGCTGCGTGAGGAAGAATTGTTTTTAAATTCTCCTGAAGTATCTGTAACCACTTAGTTCTTGCAATGGCATCTTTCTGTGGAGTAGACAAAAACGGTTCATGAGGAAAGATCAATGGCATTTTCCTTCCTGTCATTAATTCAAAAGGTGTATACTGGGTAGTTGAGGAGCTTGTTCCCCTAATACTCATCAATACCAGAGGTACTGCATCAACCCAAGTATTTCCTTTATCGAGTAACATTTTTGCAATTCTAGACTTAATCGTTCTGTTCATTCTTTCTACAATACCTGCGGACTGAGGATGGTATGGAACATGGAATTGTTGACGTACCCCCAGGATTGCGCAAACAGCCTGCATGACTTTGCCAGTAAAATGGCTTCCCCTGTCAGAAGAAATCATCCTTGGGATTCCCCAAGTACAAAAAACATGATTCACCAATGCTTTTGCCGTAGACAAAGCATCATCTTTCCTGACAGGCAACAGTTCTACCCACTTAGAAAATACATCTACCACAACCAATGCATACCTGAGACCTTGTTTACCTGAAGGTAAGGGACCTACGTAGTCAATCTGCAATGTAGACCACGGACCGTCTGCAGGTGCAATTCTTAGAAGTGGAGGCTTTTGTCCTTTAGGCCTGGGGTTTACTTGAGCACAAATTAGACATGACTGAACAACATTTTGTACAGAGTCCTCCATTTTGTCCCAATAAAACTTCTCTTTGAGAATTTCCAGCAACTTTTGCTGACCCACATGACCTAAACTTTCATGATTATAGCGGGTGAATTCCGTCTGCAAGTGTTTAGGCACAACTGGAAGTAAATTACCTTGCATTTCATAACAAATCACTCCATTTTCACAAACAAAAGGAGGTGTTATTTTATTCTTACATTCCACAATGAACGGATCTTTCATCTGTTCATCACTAAATGAAGGTAAATTTGCTTCCTTACTCTTTACTGGCAGTACTTCCAACGGTTCTAGTTCCATCACTAACTCTCCTATCAAAGCTGCTTCCTTTGCTAGAGAATCTGCTTTCTCATTTCCCAAAGCTAAATCACTAGTCCCTCTGCTATGGCCTGGTACTTTGACAATAGCATATCGGTTAGGATTTTTAGAAGCAAGCTCAAAGATAGTCTGCAATGTATCAACATGACTTAAGATTTTGTTAGATGAATCCACAAAACCTCGTTTTTTCCACACAGGTAAGTAGTCTGTTAGTGAACGTACGACATATGAACTATCACTATAGATTACCAAAGGATCATTGTTTTCTTTCTCATTAATTTCCAATACTGTTTTAACAGCTTCAATTTCTGCTCTCTGGGCAGAAAAATGTCCTGGTAGTCTATGCTGAATAGCTCGACCTTTCTTTGGAAACCAAATGGCATATCCGGTATAATATTGTCCTTTCAAACAAAATCTAGAACCATCTACAAATACTGGTTCATCAGTTTCCTCTGCTTCTTTTCTAAAGAGAGATGGAAAATCCCCCTGAAATGTCTCAACACACTCATGTGATTCGCCCTCATATTGCATTAGTTGAGGGAGCACATATTTAGCTTTATGATCCACTTCAATCTGTTTTGGAGATAAAGACAACAACCAATGTGCAAATCTTTGATGTGACACTCCTGGGATACTTTTTTCAAGAAGCAATTTCAAGGTGGAGTGAGGGGTCTGCAGAATTAGTTTGTTAAACCCAACAATATGTTCAGTCGCCTTGACTGCAAAGTGTACACCGACCAGGTGTCTTGCACACGTTTCAAACCCTTTTTCCACAGGTGAAAGGAGTTTGGAAAAATAGCCAGCTATTCTCCATTCCTTTCCCTGTAGCTGCAGTAAAACTGCCGAGACAGCCGTCTCCGAGGTATGAACTTGTAAAGCAAAAGGCTTAGATGGATACACAGTTGTCAAAGCTGGTGCTCTCTGTAAATCAAGTTTTAGTTGCTCAAACGCTTTCTGCTGCTCATCTCCCCATGGTCCAAACGAATTGTCATCATCAGTACTTTTTAGTAAATCATATAAGGGTTTAGCTTTTTCAGCAAAGCCCTCTATGAAGTCTCTAGAAAAATTTACAAGTCCCAGAAATTGTCTTAAAGCTTTGAAAGTTGTAGGTACAGGCAAAGCTGCTACTGTTGCTACTCTTTCCTGCAAAGGACGTCTCTGGCCTGGACTTATCAAAACTCCCAAGTACTGAACCTCTTGTTTCAGTAATTGGACCTTCCTTGGATTTAATTTCAATCCTGACTCATACAACAGATTAAACAATTCTGCTAGCAAGGTGAGGTGTTCCTCTCTAGTCTCTGTTGCCAACAAGATATCATCAACATACTGTAGAATACAATCTTGCCTTGAGAATTTTGATAACACTTTTGCCAATGCCTGATGAAACAGACTAGGTGACATGTGCGCCCCCTGTGGTAATCTGCAAAATACATATTGCTCATTCAGAAAAGTAAAAGCAAATTTGTATTGACAACTCTATCTGAATACTGAAAAAACCATTACTGATATCTAATACCGAGAAAAACTTTGTCTTAGCATTCAATCGAGACATGATGTCAGGGGTATCTGCTACAATTGGCGCTACATTTGGGGTACATTTATCAAACATATGCAGATCTAAAAGCATTCTATAAGAATTATCTGATTTCTTAACTGCCCATAACGGATAATTTGTCACCGAATTTGATTTGCATATGACGCCTTGTTGAAGTAGCTCTTCAATAATTTTGGACAAAGTCTCAATTGAAGACTCAAGTCATTAAAAACATGATTTGGGGATACCTCCTCAATTAGATTGATGACGGCCACTACACTGTAGTCACTTGGATCAATTACAACAGGCCCTTTAAGGTTATTACTTCTCCAAATCACTTGATTCCCTAAGTCAATGACCCAACCTCGTTCTCTCATTACATCAGCTCCTAAGATATTTTCTGAGCTAGGACAATGCCAGATATCAATTTCAGTACACAAATAGCCAGGAATCTCAAACAAAACACCAGTAACCAAAGTTGCTGAAGTATTACCTTTACCACTAAAACCTACAATCGTGCAAACAGGTGAGTTAGATGTCATAGGTAATGCTTTGTTAATCACACTTAATTAAACTCCTATATCAACCTTTGGTTAGTAGTATCAACTTATTCAGAATTAGTAGGATTAGTTTGTGGCTTGTGACAGTCATTAGTTTGTCTGTCCATATCTCTCTCCAAGTTCTCTAATTGCTGAGCTAAAACAAAACAGTCGGGACAGCTGTTAAAGTCGTCAGTACTGTCATCAGGGTTAGATTCTGGTACAACTTTGTTAATCATGCAAATACTTTGTCTAGGTTGTAAATCCTCCACAATCAAGTCATTAAACGTTTTAAACATGCTTAGGACATTTTGCAGTTTCTTCTTAAGTTTATCTATACAAAACAATTTCTTATCCAATTTCATATTTTCAAGCTCACATTGTTTGTACAAACTAGCCCATAACTATGCATTAGTAGGACAATTATCAAATTGAAAAGTTATTTTACTTTTGTTAGCATAAGTTTTTGTGAAGTCCATGACTTACCCTGCTTAGTGATCTCTCCTTGAGTGGTTGTTGTATCACGCTGTATTGCGTCTGCCGTCAATAGCGTCTTTTAGCACGTGTGGTTCCATTAAAGTCTGGAAGTCTGTATTCTCAAAGGTTCTTTTCGTAATCTTCTCCCGACAGTTTGCAAAAAGTGTACAGATATATCTGCCCTTCCCCCTGAGCAAACTGGAGGGCAAAGGTCAGGAAAAAATACGCAGGGCTGGCACGCCAGATATGTAAGAAAATATAGGCCAAACACAAACTTCGAGAACTTCGGGAACAACACATAAATATGTATGTGCGTCAAAAATAGGCAGAGTCACTTAGATGCAAACAAAGGTAAAACATTTAATACGAACAAAAATAAAAGAAGAATATAAAAAGAAGATAACAAAAATAATACGGAACAAGTCTTACAAAACCTTGGAGAGGAATTTAGTTGATGGCATCTGTCCTTTGCATTCCTGAGGATGGAGGGAGGGAGTGTTGGGACGTGAAGTGTCCATGGATGGCAAGTACATCTTCACTCGACCTCTCTTCCCATGCCTCTCCATGTCTTACACAGGCCTAGCTTATATGTGCCTTGGATAGTGATGTCAGTCTATTGGTCTTCACCTAATTGGGTAAACATGCTCACTAAGGTCTTTACGTCTAAACCCTATTTTAGGTGGCCACTGTAAGCCTACTGTAATGTCCTTTTACAGTTACAACTACCATGCATTAACAAGTTACTATCCTATCTATAGACTGCCTGTTCAGCAAATCCTTCATTCCATAATTAAGGTCAAGGAAACCTTGAAACCTACCATTGAAACATATTAATATATCTTAATTATCATTTATTTATGCCCAATAATTACATATCTTTGACTATTGCCTATACTAATAATTTCATATGGTCTTTTATCATATTCTTAAGGTTAG
>VKOC01000608.1:289304-305156 GCA_009364415.1 Spea multiplicata
TGGCAATCAGAATAATCCCTGGATCAACGTTCTGTCCCTATTAATCTAATATCCATAACTAGTAATATTATTGCTTTCAAGAAACACGTCCAGGCTCCTTTTAAACTCTTTTATTGAGTTTACCATTACCACTTCCTCTGGCAGAGAGTTCCATAGTCTCACCGCTCTTACTGTAAAGAACTCCCGTCTGTGCTGGTGTAGAAACCTTCTTTCCTCCAGCCGTAGAGGATGCCCCCTTGTTATAGATACAGTCCTGGGTATAAATAGGTCCTTGGAGTGATCTCTGTACTGCCCCCTTATATATTTATACATAGTTATTAAGTCCCCCCTAAGCCGTCTTTTTTCCAAACTAAATAACCCTAATTCTGATAATCTTTCTGGGTACTGTAGTCCTCCCATTCCCCTTATTACTCTGGTTGCCCGTCTTTGAACCCTCTCCAGCTCCACTATATCTTTCTTGTACACTGGTGCCCAATACTGTACACAGTATTCCATGTGTGGCCTGACTAGTAACTTGTACAGTGGTAGAATTATTTCCTTATCATGAGCATCTATGCCCTTTTTGATGCACCCCATGATTTTATTTGCCTTAGCAGCAGCTGCCTGACACTGATCGCTACAGGTAAATTTACTGTTAACTAAGACTCCTAAGTCCTTTTCCATGTCAGTCGTCCCCAGTGTCTTCCCATTTAATACATATTCCCAGCCTGGATTTTTCTTCCCCATGTGCATAACCTTACATTTATCTGTGTTGAACCGCATCTGCCACATCCCAGCCCAAGCCTCCAACCTATGCAGATCCATTTGTAATCGTGCACTGTCCTCTATTGTGTTAACCACGTTACAGAGCTTAGTATCATCTGCAAAGATTGATACTTTACTATACAATCCCTCTACAAGGTCATTAATAAATATATTAAAAAGAATAGAACCCAAAACTGACCCCTGTGGCACCCCACTAGTAACAGTCACCCACTCAGAGTATGTACCATTAATAACCACCCTCTGTTTCCTATCACTAAGCCAGTTACCCACATACACACATTCTCCCCCAGCCCAAGCATTCTCATTTTATGTACCAGCCTTTTATGTGGCACCGTATCAAATGCTTCGGAAAAATCAAGATATATTGACATCCAGTCTTGAGCTCACCTCCTCATAAAAGGTGATCAGGTTAGTTTGACAGGACCGATCCCTTGTAAACCCATGCTGATATGGAGTCATACATGTATTGTCATTGAGATACTCCAAAATAGCATCTCTTAGGAAACCCTCAAACAGTTTACACACAACAGAAGTTAAACTAACAGGCCTATAATTCACTTTTTGTCCCCTTTTTGAATATTGGCACAACATTTGCTATGCGCCAGTCCTGGGGAACAGACCCTGTCACTATAGAGTCCTTGAATATTAGAAATAGGGGTCTGTCTATTACATTACTTAACTCCCTTGGAACGCGGGGGTGAATGCCATCTGGACCTGGTGATTTTTCTATTTTGATTTTTTTTAGGCGGCACTGCACTTCTTCCTGGGTTAGACAGGCGACATGTACTGGGGCATTTATCTCATCCTGCTGTATATTACCTGGCATTTCATTTTCCTCTGTGAATACAGCAGAGAAGAATATATTTAATAGATTAGCTTTTTCCTGATCCCCGTCTATAACTTCTCCCTCATTACTTTTTAAAGGGCCAACACTTTCATTTTTAACCTTTTTACTATTTATATAGTTAAAGAACATTTTGGGGTTTGTTTTACTCTCTTTGGCAATGAGTCTTTCTGTCGCCACTTTTGCTGCTTTTATCTGATTTTTACATATTTTATTTTTTTCCCGATAGCTTCTTAGTGCTTCCTCACTGCCTTCCTGTTTTAGTAGCTTAAATGCCTTTTTTTTGCCATTTATTGCCACCTTTACATTTTTATTTATCCACATTGGTTTTCTCTTGTTCCTGACTCTTTTATTCCCATACGGTATGTACTTTTCACAGTGAGAATTTAAGATATTTTTAAAAATCTCCCATTTAGTGTCTGTACTCTTGTTTTTGAGGACATTTTCCCAATTTACAGTGTTAAGGGCTTCTCTTAGTTGATCAAACTTTGCCTTCCTAAAGTTCATAGTTCTTGTGGCTCCTCTAAGAGTTCCCTTATTGAAGGACAAGTTATAATGTATTATATTGTGATCACTATTTCCTAGGTGCCCCCTGACCTGCACATTAGTTACTCTGTCAGGTCTGTTGGTTAATATTAAGTCCAGTAGAGCGCCCCCTCTGGTCGGGTCCTGTACCATTTGGGAAAGATAATTGTCTTCTTATAGTCAGAAACCGGTTTCCTTCATGAGATTCACAGGTTTCAGTTTCCCAGTTTAAACACTCCATTGGGGTGTTGTTTGATAGTGACGTATACCTGGATCTATAAATTTACACCTGAAGTACAATTTGTGTGAAAAAAATACAAAAAAAAATACTACCACAAACTTTGGCAAAGGCTGGTGGTAGAATCTCATGCATGGAAAGGGTTAAAATACTAGCATTGCCTATACCTTGTAAATTGAATTAGCCAGCATCAAAGATGGCCCTATTAGGACATGGGGGCAGTAGGATCAGATGTAAAAGTTCCAAGTTAAAAAATGCGCACTTCATCTTTGACTGGAGACGGCGGCGTCTACACTGAGATGATAAAAAGTGGGCAGATTCTCTTATTTTTATATGGAGGAATTTTTTTTTCTCACCACACAGGGTAGGCAGATGATTGATATGTTTTTTTGTTATGTTATGTTTCATAGATTGCGTCTATCTATGCACACTCAAGAATATTTACACTACAACGAGGGCCTTTACATATACACATGTTGTTGACGCAACTTGCTGTTTCATTGCTACACCTGATCAGTGGATTTTGTCATAACATGTAGTCAGCTCTCGAGTATCAGGAATTACTCATGACACTGAAGACGTGTTACACCATTATTGTGTTTATTATACATCCTCAACGCACATGTGCTCTTAGTTGTGATCATTCTACGGAGGTCATGTTGTAACAACTCTATACACTTTCCTGTAAAATGTGACAATGGAATTGTCACATGATCTGATATGGATTTGAAGGTGCATTGTATGTCAGCCTCTTATCCCTCTCCTTTTTTTCTTTCTGTATCCTCAATGTGGAAAAACAAATGAAAAAAACCTGAAATAAAAAGAAGCGTTAAAAAAAATGTACACTTCCTAAATGTGGCATTTTACCCCCAAAACAACCAGACAAACCCATGCATGGGGGGTATCACTGTACTCGGGAAATTTTGCTGAACACATATTTGGGTCTTGTTTGAAAGTGATGTATACCAGGAGCTGTAAATCCATACCTGAAGCGCAATTTTAGTGATACAAAAACACAAAATAAATTACTACCACTAAGTTTGACAAAGCATTTCAAATATCTTGAGGTGTCTAGTTTTCAAAAATATATAGTTTAATGGGGTAAATTGCATTGGTCAGCTTCAAAGATACCCGAAATAGCACATGGGGCAGAATGACTAGCTTTGGAAAAAAATGGTTTTGAAATAGCAAAACGCTCCTTGTACTTATTGCCCAATAACTTGCACAAAAAAGCAAAAAGAAATATTTTTCAAATAAAATTGCAAACATTTTTTTTAATTGTTCATCATATTTTGTTTTTTTTTATAGAAAATTAGATAATATGATCAAGAAACAGGAAGTTCTACTTACCCAGAGCTTCTTTTCCCTGCCAATCCCTGGTGACACTAAGGATAGACTCCTCCGTACATGAGATAGGGCAGGACTTTAAAAGCCCCTCCCCTCCTACTATCAAAAGTGAATAACAAAGACCACACAGGAAAACAAATATGATACAACAAAATTCTATTGAAAAGGAAGGGAGGGAACAAACGTGTCACCAGGGATGGGCAAGGAAAATAAGCTCTTGGTGAGTAGAACTTCCTGTTTCCCTGCCATCCCAGGTGACACTATGGATATATATATATATCAAAGAAGAAGGGTGGGCAAACTCAGGAAGAAAAAACAGCCTCAATGACCAAAGTATGGAGAGTCCCCCAAGTAGCTGTCTTGCAGATCTGTTCAGGAGAAATGCGACATCACTCAGCCCAGGAAGTGGAGACTGCTGTAGTAGAGTGGGCACGGATCCCAGCAGGAGAAGGTTGGCCGGCTGCAGAATATGCCAAGCTGATGGCCGCAACAATCCACTTAGCAATGGAGGTCTTGGAAATGCTGACACCTCTGTTGGGGCCTGAAGAGGCCACAAATAAGCGAGAGGACTTACGCAGGGGCAGAGTTTGTTCTAAATAAATGGTGAGGCATCTCTTCAGGTTGAGAGTATGAAGAGCTTCTTCTTCTGCTGAATGGGGAGATGGAAAAAAGGTAGGCAGTACGATCTCCTGGTTCTTGTGGAAGGCTGACTTACCTTGGGCGTAGATTCCGGAGGCAGAGAGAGCACAAAGAAAGCACTCCTAAAAAAACAATATTTTTAGTGTGGGTACACTAAATGGGTGAGGAGAAAATTACATATAAACACAAGCACCGCAAAAGTGTTAAAACAGCCTCTGTCCCAAAGGGTACAAAAAGTAAAAAACAGCCTAGTCCTTAAAGGGTTAATAGTAGCACATACCATATAATTGCCAGATACGTTTCTTGAGTTAAGGATTTTATTTGTCTCCTTCAGGGCCGGCCTTAGGGATGTGTGACCTGTATGGCCGCACAGGGCACCATGGCAACAGGGGTGCCTGCCCAGGACTTAAATTAAAACATCGGGGTTTTTTGTTTTTTTTTACTTTATTTAACATCTTCCATGTTAACAAAAGTGATTTTAACTTTATTTAACACGGAGGATGTTAAATAAAGTTAAAACCAAAAAAAAACGGTGTTTTAATTTAAGTCTCGGGCCGGGTGCCGATCGGTCGCTCGTGAAGTTTTCAGCAACCGCTCGGCGCCCCTCACTCTCCGTGACTCCGTCGCGGTGGCGGCGTTTCATGCTGAGCTCCGGAATTATTCTGGCGCTCAGCTGTGAAGCGCTCACCGCGGCAGAGCAGGAAGATGTACGCCTACCGCTCCCACCACAGAACTCTGGCAACAAGGTAAGTAAGGAAAGGGAGAGGGGGTAGATAGTGAGAAGGGGCAGGGGGGTAAATAGTGAGAAGGGGCAGGGGGGGTAGATAGTGAGAAGGGGCAAGGGGGGTAGATAGTGAGAAGGGCAGGATGGGAAGGCAGTGAGAAGGGGCAGTGAGCAACATTTTTCTAGTTTTTACTTATTCTGGGAGGGGTATGATATGTTGTGTGACTTATTTTTTAATCCTCCATAAACTTTTTGTTTAAATTTTTTGTTTCTATTTGCCTTTTTATTTTTTTTATTCGTAACTGTGTCAGGAAAGGCAGTGCTGTTATACTACCTTTGTCTGCTGACAAAGCGGAGATGAAAGAGTTTAAGTTTACACAGGGATAAAGTTGAATGTTTGGTCCAAATCATTTAGATAACACCACCAGCACAAAAAAGAAAACTAAATATCACCAGACCAATCACTGTATTTGCATATAAGCTAAACACTGGGATGTGGTGTCATATTCATTGCTCTTCATATTGTCATGGCACAATGGAACTGATAAAGATTGTGGCCAGTAAAGCATAGATCTCTGCTACTTCTCGAATGGCACAGTGTGGGACAGGCAGGGGTTAACAGGTTCAAGGATATAGAGGTGACTTTCACTTACTGGATAAAATCAGGCATTTAGTTTATTAACCAAATCAAAATACATGCATAATAACCAGCTGCTGTTAAACCAGGAGCAGAGGGAGTACCTATAGAAGCCTCCTCACCAGAGGGGCTGTAAACTAAATGCCTGACGGCGCTCCCCTGCCCCCCAGAAGGTAAACGGGCCCAGCCCTGAGGGGAACCACCATACCCCTGCCGACCTGGAGCAGGGCTCAGACGTGCAGGAGGACGGGCACGCCGCCATGCCCGTGCGCTACAGCTGGGGCCTCCGCAGGCCCACCAGACCCCAGTATAGCCGGTGGGGCATCCACAGCCCCACTGACAGTGTGCCATAACCTTGTCCGCTCAGTGGGGCCTCCGCAGCCCCACCGGACCCCTGCCTACCCCGGGGGACACCCGCCACCCCACCAGGAGATGGGGTCCCTGGGGGGCTCTGCTGCCCCCCCACTTCGGCCACCAGATGGTCCACCACTCGTGGATGCTTCCGCAGCCCCACCAGACTTGGAAGATCCCCCAGACACCGCAGTTTGGGAACGCAGCTGTGAAAACGGCTCTCTAATCACTTTGCCACCATCTCTTGCAGCATCAGCCCTAAGAGCCGCGAAAATGCCCTCCAGATCCATCACTCCTAGGCCATATCCGAAGCTCAGCAACACCACATAAGTGACTGCTAGCGGGCTATTAAAATGGCAATGACCCAGGTCATCCCTATATACCCTCTGACATGCAAGTCCCCACGCCATGCATCCACCAATCACTACGCACTCACCCACACTCATACATGTGCCATGTACATTAAGCTATGCTAATTCCCAGGGGCTTTAACCCCTTCAGGACCGGGATTTTGATACTAACGTGTCGCTAAAGGACCGGAGCTGTTTTTGTGTTTTTGCCATGTCTTTCACCTGTAATTTCTCTCTTATCAATTAGTGCACCCACACAAATCATATATTGTTTTTTTCAACATAAGTAGGGCTTTCATATGAAACCATATTAAGCTGGGTAGTACATTGTTTTGTTTGAAATAAACGGGAAAAAGTGGGGAAAAAATGAAGAAAACGCATTTTTTTACAGTTTTGTATACATACAAATTGTACACACATTGAACCAATGGGAAAAAACTATCCCAAATATATTCATTAACTTGTCCTGATTTGGAAACCACCCAACATGGCCAGGATTTTTATCTATTTTGACCGGTATAGGGCAAATATTGCAAGGCATGCATCACGTTTTTGAAATGTAATTTTTTCAAATTTGGCATGGTAGTCTAATAACTGCAATAGTTGTCACAGATACTTATTATCCCCCCAAAATTATATGTTTATGAACAGTAGATAAGTCAAGGTGTACAACTAGGGTCATTGTGACACTTTTCAAACAGGGATTTTATCGCCAATTGCTGCCAAATTTTGAGGTATTTTTATATTTTTTTGTTTTTTTTGCATATGTTGCAATGTTGCTTTAGATTTTATATTATATTTTGTATAGAATATGTGCAACTGCAGAAAAAAAACACCAAATTGTGTTCACCAACATCCCCCGGTTCCAACAAGGCCTCACATGCATGGTTCATGCATTTTTTGAGGAAGCTATGAGGGAAAAACTGGAACATGCGCATTTTAGTTTTCAAATTTGGAATTTTCAGAAATTGGTTTCCTGGGCCCATATCCCATTTTGGACATTTTGGAAGCCCCCCACTGTAAATTACCCCATAAAAGTATATATTTATGAACAGTAGACAAGTCAAGGTGTTCAACTAGGGTAGTTTTGACAGTTTTCAGCTAGCCATTTCTTCACTGATGTCTGCCAAACTTCACAGGGAAATTATTTTATTGCGTTTTTAACGCATACATTTCATTGTTGCACTGAATTTCTAGCACACCATAAGTGCAACAGTGGAAGAAAGCACCACATTTTGTTCACCAACATCCCCCGGTTCCAACAAGGCCTCACATGCATGGTTCATGCATTTTTTGAGGAAGCTATGAGGGCAAAACTGGAACATGCGCATTTACATTTTTTTAAATATTTTTTTTATCAGATTGCTTGTAAGTGACAGGTTTAGGCCGCTGACATCAATCAGGGAGACCGATCAATAATCAGCGACTTAAAATGTCACCGACAAGTGATCAGGTAATAATTATGATTTTTTCATTTATTAATAATTTGTGTTCTTTCATAATTACCCTAGATGACCCCTCTCTCTTTGTAGAGCAGGGTCATCCGTGGGCTGCCATAATGATCCGATCACTCCTATTGGCCAGGAGCGATCTGATCAGCCCAGCATTTGACCTGGAAGCACCCTGGACTTTCAGGTCAGTGCTGTTATTTTTTTTTATTATTATTATTATTTTATTTTTTTTTTAATTTATTTTTTAATTTTTATTTTTTATTTTTAACTCTTTCAATGCTGATGCTCCATTGAAGCACAGCATTGATTGATATTTAGTTCCCACAAGCTTGTGGGGACTAATATTAACCCCTGCAATGCTGCGATGGGGGTCATAAACAATCGCAGCATTGAAGGGGTTAATTGAGGAAGAGGGGGGGTAGAGGTTAACTGAGGGGGGTGGGGCTGGTCTCCACACTCATGTGGAGACCAAAGAGCCCTGTCTCCCTGTCCCTGAAGCTGCCTCTGGCAGCTGGGACACAATCTCCAATGGACTGGAGATTGTAGGAGAGGAGTCTCTCTGATCAGCCCTACAGGGCTGATCAGAGGACTTCTGGGGGTTCGTTTTTGCTGCTGGAGGTCTGCCTGGGCTTCCAGGCAGACCACCAGTAGCAGAACCCCCTAAAAAACGGGAATTAACCCCTTCAATGCCGCGATTTTTCTGCAATCGCTGTTTCTGCCTAGAGAATCACTCCATGGGAGTGATCGTAGGCTTGGGGGAGGGCTTAGACACGCTGTGCTGTCTGCCCAGGACTCCTGGGCAGACAGCAGCAGCAGCGCCCCCGCGATCACCGCGATTGTGGTGATGTGGGGGCGTTTTTTGGGATAGACGTACCTGGTACGTCCCGGTCTACAGGTGACTGTTAACCAGGAAGTACCAGGTACGTCCCGGTACTGAAGGGGTTAATTGGGAGTATTGCTCAGTATGTCTAGGAAGTATGCTTACCAATTTCAGTAGGCATGGAGAGCAGGGCCAGCCTTAGGTG
The DNA here is from genome assembly GCA_009364415.1 of Spea multiplicata. Classification (NCBI taxonomy): domain Eukaryota; kingdom Metazoa; phylum Chordata; class Amphibia; order Anura; family Pelobatidae; genus Spea; species Spea multiplicata. The sequence goes on from VKOC01000608.1 coordinate 298,201, forward strand.
TTCAGGCACCCTGTGCGGACTACTCCTCTGGCGGCCCCCTGCCCCATGAAAATGAAAAAATCTTGTAACAACCAGTTGTAGTTAGAGATTATTTATGTGCAAGTGGAAACAAGTACAATGATATATAACTGGAAACACTGTTATATATCACTACGATAACACTACGATAAATACATTAAATATAGGGACAAAAATAGCTAATAGTGCAACCTTTATAACAATTTTTTTTAAAAAATATTGACAAAATTGGACCCTAGGCAAGCAGTTCCTTGGGCCCCCTCCATGCCCCCTAGCACGCAATCACTCCCTCCGCTTGTAAAATATTCTAACACATTTAACATCTCTTCTAACCTTAAGAATATGATAAAAGACCATATGAAATTATTAGTATAGGCAATAGTCAAAGATATGTAATCATTGGGCATAAATAAATGATAATTAAAGATATATTAATATGTTTCAATGATAGGTTTCAAGGTTTCCTTGACCTTAATTATGGAATGAAGGATTTGCTGAACATGCATTCTATAGATAGGATGGTAACTTGTTAGTGCATGGTAGTTGTAACTGTAAAAGGACATTACAGTAGGCCACCTAAAATAGGGTTTAGACGTAAAGATCTTAGTGAGCATGTTTACCCAATTAGGTGAAGACCAATAGACTGACATCACTATCCAAGGCACATATAAGCTAGGCCTGTGTAAGACATGGAGAGGCATGGGAAGAGAGGTCGAGAGATGATGTACTTGCCATCCACGGACACTTCACGTCCCAACACTCCCTCCCTCCATCCTCAGGAATGCATAGGACAGATGTAACGAACTAAATTCCATCCAAGGCTTTTGTAAGACTTGTTTCGTATTTTTGTTATCTTCTTTTTATATTCTTCGTCTATTTTTGTTCGTATTAAATGTTTCATCTTTGTTTGCATCTAAGTGACTCTGCCTATTTTTGACGCACATACATATTTATGTGTTGTTCCCAATTCTACGAAGTTTGTATTTGGCCCATATTTTCTTACATATCTGGCGTGCCAGCCCTGCGTATTTTTTCCTGACCTTTTGCCCTCCAGCTTGCTCAGGGGGAAGGGCAGATATATCTGTACACTTTTTGCAAACTGTCGGGAGAAAATTAAGAAAAGAACCTTTGAGAATACAGACTTAGTGGAACTACACGTGCTCAGAAACGCTATTGACGGCAGACGCAAGAAAGCCATACAGCGTGAAGCAACAGCTACTCCAGGAGAGATCACTAAGAAGGGTAAGTCATGGATTTTATAAAAACATATGCTAACAAAAGTAAAATAACTTTTCAATTTGATAATTGTCCTACTAATGCACAGTTATGGGCTAGTATGTACAAACAATGTGAGCTAGAGAATAAGAAGATAGATAAGAAATTGTTATGTATTGATAAACTTAAGAAGAAACTGCAAAATGTCCTAAGCATGTTTAAAACGTTTAATGACTTGATTGTGGAGGATTTACAACCTAGACAAAGTATTTGCATGATTAACAAAGTTGTACCAGAATCTAACCCTGATGACAGTACTGACGACTTTAACAGCTGTCCCGACTGTTTTGTTTTAGCTCAGCAATTAGAGAAATTGGAGAGGGATAGGGACAGACAAGCTCAGTTACTGTCTAAACTATGTTTAGAAAATAAGAAGGTGTCAGTTATCACAAGACAAGAAGGTACGAAGGGCGTATCCTTTGTCCCTGAAATAGCTGGTACCTCAACGATAGATTCTGATGAGGAACTTGACGTAGGAGGAGTTGAGAGACAAAAGCTCAGAGACAGTGCAACAAAATTGACTTTAAAAATTAATGATCAATTAATGAAAATTGCCAAAGATATTCCTAAATATGACGATAAGATGGATGCATTCCATAATAGCGATGTATTTGAGACAAATACAGACAAATTCCAATTAAGTAATAAACAAAGAAACGCCATTTTTAAGCTGTGGATACCTTCACATATGTCCAAAAGGTTACAGGACACACCTACAGAGGACGCATTAGGTCAATTAGTGCATGCAAATGACATGGATAGATTGAAGCAATTAATTCTGTTTACAACTGGTGACTCATCTCCTTCTCTTGACTTAATTGAATCTCTAAAAATAAATCTTCAAGATGATCCCTTTGCATTTTTGTTGAAATTTGAGAAAGCCTATAGAATGGTAATGGGAGTTGATGATGGAGATGAACCACAGGCAATGATTATAGCATTTGTAAGGAAATTTAAATATCTAGATCCTGTATCAGTTCAGCTTGCCTCTGATAAACCTAGTTTGCAAGAAGCAGCTATATTCATTGATCGTATTAGAAGAGCAATGAAAATGTCAACTGTAAAGGTAAAAGTATCTACAGTACAGGAACTAGTTGACAAACGGCGAGATTTAACTCAGAATGACTGTCACAAGCCACAAACTAATCCTACTAATTTTGAACGATTTGATAATACTAACCAAAAGTTATTCAGACCAAATGTCAGTTGTTATCATTGTGGTCAAAGAGGACATTTGAAGTGGCAGTGTAAACAATTTCTTAAAAATAGGAAATTTGTCCCTAGAACACAAAATTTTGGGAAAGAAAATGGGCTGGTGCCAACAGCCCCACCTACTGGTGAACAATTTAAGTCAACGTCCCCATACACTCCACTAATAAGACAGGTGCAAGAGCTCACAACAAATACTGCTACTAATGTAACAGGAAAGAATGTCAGGAGGGGTCTGACACCCTCTCAGTGACTAGATAAGAATCAATCACTCTGTAAGTTGACCTATGTAGCTCCAGTGTCAACTGACAACTGCGGCAGACCATATGTCAAGGGAAAATTACAGGGAAAAGAGATTACATTCCTAATTGATACAGGAGCTCAATTAAGTGTGACTAATCAAGCTTTACCTATAACATCTAACTCACCTGTTTGCACGATTGTAGGTTTTAGTGGTAAAGGTAATACTTCAGCAACTTTGGTTACTGGTGTTTTGTTTGAGATTCCTGGCTATTTGTGTACTGAAATTGATATCTGGCATTGTCCTAGCTCAGAAAATATCTTAGGGGCTGATGTAATGAGAGAACGAGGTTGGGTCATTGACTTAGGGAATCAAGTGATTTGGAGAAGTAATAACCTTAAAGGGCCTGTAGTAATTGATCCAAGTGACTACAGTGTAGTGGCCGTTATCAATTTAATTGAGGAGGTATCCCCAAATCGTGTTTGGCCACAAATAGATTTTAATGACTTGACTCTTGTAGAAATTGTACAGAAATATCCCTCATTATGGGCTCAGTCTAAGAATGAGGTAGGGACGATGAAAGATGTTGTTGTCAAAGTGGAAGGAACAGATCCCATAGCTCAGAAACAGTACCGATTGCCTCCAGATTCAATTGAGCCTTTGTCCAAAATTATTGAAGAGCTACTTCAACAAGGCGTCATATGCAAATCAAATTCGGTGACAAATTATCCGTTATGGGCAGTTAAGAAATCAGATAATTCTTATAGAATGCTTTTAGATCTGCATATGTTTGATAAATGTACCCCAAATGTAGCGCCAATTGTAGCAGATACCCCTGACATCATGTCTCGATTGAATGCTAAGACAAAGTTTTTCTCGGTATTAGATATCAGTAATGGTTTTTTCAGTATTCAGATAGAGTTGTCAATACAAATTTGCTTTTACTTTTCTGAATGAGCAATATGTATTTTGCAGATTACCACAGGGGGCGCACATGTCACCTAGTCTGTCACCCATTGGCAAAAGTGTTATCAAAATTCTCAAGGCAAGATTGTATTCTACAGTATGTTGATGATATCTTGTTGGCAACAGAGAGTAGAGAGGAACACCTCATCTTGTTAGCAGAATTGTTTAATCTGTTGTATGAGTCAGGATTGAAATTAAATCCAAGGAAGGTCCAATTACTGAAACAAGAGGTTCAGTACTTGGGAGTTTTGATAAATCCAAATCACGTGTGTTGAGATATTTCAGGGGGATTATCCATCTCTTTTTAGAAAAGAAGTAGAGGAAACTGATGAACCTGTATTTGTAGATTGTTCTAGATTTTGCTTGAAAGGATGAGCTATTCAGTATAGACTACCAGGACATTTTTCTGCCCAGAGAGCAGAAATTGAAGATGTTAAAACAGTATTGGAAATTAACGAGAAAGAAAGCAAGGATCTTTTGGTAATCTATAGCGATAGTTCATATGTCGTATGTTCACTAACAGACTACTTACCTGTGTGGAAAAAACGAGGTTTTGTGGATTCATCTAACAAAATCTTAAATCATGTTGATAAATTGCAGACTATCTTTGAGCTTGCTTCTAAAAATCCTAACCGATATGCTATTGTCAAGGTACCAGGCCATAGCAGAGGGACTAGTGATTTAGCTTTGAGAAATGAGAAAGAAGATTTTCTAGTAAAGGAAGCATCTTTGACAGAAGAGATAGTGATGGAACTGGAACCGTTGGAAGTACTACCAGTAAAGAGTAAGGAAGCAAATTTACCTTCATTCATCGATAAAGATGAAAGATGCGTTCATTATAGAACGTAGGAATAAAATAACACCTCCCTTTGTTTGTGAAAATGGAGTGGTGTGTTATGAGATGCAAGGTAATTTACTTCGAGTTGTGCCTAAACACTTGCAGACGGAATTCACCCGCTATAAGATGTAAAGATTAGGTCATGTGGGTTAGCAAAAGTTGCTGGAAAACTTCAAAGAGAAGTTTTTTTGGGACAAAAAGGTGGACTCTGTACAAAATGTTGTTCAGTCATATCTTATTTGTGCTCAAGTAAACCCCAGGCCTAAAGGACAAAAGTCTCCACTTCTAAGAATTGCACCTGCAGATGGTTCGTGGTCTATACTGCAGATTGACTACATAGGTCTCCTACTTCAGGTAACCAAGGTCTCAGGTATGCATTGGTTGTGGTAAATGTATTTTCTAAGTGGGTAGAATTGTAGCCTGTCAGGAATGATAATGCTTTGTCTACGGCAAAAGCATTAAGGAATCATGTTTATACTTGGGGAGACCCAAGGATGATTGCTTCTGACAGAAGGAGCCATTTTACTGGCAATGTCATGCAGGCTGTTTGCGCAATCCTGGGGGTACGTGAACAATTCCATGTTCCATACCATCCTTAGTCCGCAGGTATTGTAGAAAGAATGAACAGAACGATTAAGTCTAGAATTGCAAAAATGTTACTTGATAAAGGAAATAGTTGGGTTGATGCAGTACCTCTAGTATTGACGAGTATTAGGGGAACGAGCTCCTCAACTACCCAGTATACAACTTTTGAATTAATGACAGGAAGGAAAATGCCATTGATCTTTCCTCATGAAACGTTTTTGTCTACTCTACAGAAAGATGCCATTGCAAGAACTAAGTGGTTACAGGTACTTCAGTAGAATTTAAAAACAATTCTTCCCCATGCAGCATCTAGAATGCAGCGTATGGTACCACCTCACTCTTCTAAATTTGTAAGAGGAGCATCAGTAATGATTAAGATTTTTAGGAAGGCGGGACCATGGGAAAGCAATTGAGAAGGACCGTTTGAAATAATCGACACAATGGGTCAAGTAATGATCCTTGTTCAAAAACAGAAAAGACTCTGAAATATACCCATAGGCAGCAGAAGCTATGGTTACATGTTGACCAGTGTAAATTATATGTTTCTAACTAAATTCTGTTCTTGCAGGAACACAGTTCTGCAAGAAAATGGAGAAACAAAGCAGTTAACTATTGGAAGGAGAACATTCTGAGAAACAGCAATACAAGAATCGTGACATCAAGATAGCATAGTTTTTTGATAGCTGTGTTGTTTGATCTGTACCAAAAGCCAATTGGAATTGATGATCAGACAAAGGATTTACCACAGAAGATATTGTTATCATATAAAATAAGAAAAGTTCGGGTGGATCGACTCCTGATATCAGACATTGATACATCAAGAGACATTGTTGGACGAATTAGATTAATTATGGTTAAGATATACAGATTTTGTATTTGATGGGGAAAATCTGGAACAATTAGAAGCTTCAGCTTGTCTTCATTTTGTTTCCAAAGTAATATGTCTTCCAGGGCAAGAAAAAGTTGTCTATCATTCTTGTTTTCACAATCATTCATCATGTGAGGCCAGGATTGAAAGTGTTACATCTATGCATGAATTAATGACTCAAGTAAAAGGAGGGAAAGTTTGTTTTCAAGTAATGAAGGAAGAGTCATTGGTCAGAGCATTCTTTTCAAATTGTATGCATAATGAAACTCTTCACAGAGGATTATATTGCATAGAAGGAGATTTGAAAAAGTTGGAGATAGATGGGAAAAAGTTTAATGTCTCCACTATTGGCATAGAGCGTTTAAAAACACTACCTCTGCAATTTAATCTCACACAGATAGACCATTTTCCTTGGAAAACATGGACAGAGGAAATAAAGAAAGATAAGGGATTATTGGCCATATTAAAGCAACAATTGAAAGATGCAGAAATTGTTTTCCTACATAAACAAGGAGAATTAGAACAAATTCAACATCAATGGAATGATATGTCTGGAGTTAGTTGGTGGTCAAAATTTAAAAAAATCAGTTAATTAGTGGTCACAATCTTCGGTTAAATTCGCAGCTGGGAATATATTGTCAAATCAAATTGTTATTATAGCTATACTTGTTTTATTATGTATTGACTATCAAAGTTTTCTTATGTGTAGTGTAGTGTATGTGCAGTAAGATGTATAAACAAGTTAAGTATGAAGTAGATAAGAGAGATGGAATATTAAGGGAAATGATAAAAAGAGCACAATCCTCTCATTCCATAACAAACGTAGAGAAAAGGGTGTCACATGCTAATGATTACCATATGGTCCCAGGTAAAGTGTGATGTGATTGTAGTATAAATGTGATACGGATGTGATACGAATGGTGAGTAAATGTGTATATTGGAAAATATATGATAAG
>VKOC01000608.1:305256-318740 GCA_009364415.1 Spea multiplicata
CTGTTACAACTTTTACCTTGTAATGTAAAGGTGACAGTTCCACGTTACAGTTCAAACAGTGCCACTGATAGACCCTAAAGCTCCAATTTATTATGGTATATTATGCAAGTTACATTTTTATTTAGTATTTTATGAACAATCAGAAGCTCATTGTTATATCGATAAATCACCCTACTCATGTCCTTGTCATTAAGTCCAGAGCTTTTATATGTATATTAGACTAATGAGACAAAAATGATTTGGATATATCTTTCGTTTTGTTTCTGGTCAGATAACATTCTGTTTCCTACTCATTCCTTTCAGACAAAAATCTGGTCCATTTCAAATTCTTTGTCCAACACCCACATTTACACTTACTCTTTCACACTCTCTGATTCTCACTCACTTTCTCATATTCTCATTTTCGTTCAGTCTCTCTCATGTTCTCTGAATGTCTCCCTGCCTTTTCTGCTGACCACTTTCACTTTTTTGTCTCACTGCTCCACTTCTGTGTCTTGTATCTTATTGTGCTGCATCTTCTCTGTCCTCTTCTTATGTATCTCCTTTTTTCCGTCATCATCAGTAGTGGGGAAATTAATGGAAACTATGTTAAAGTCTAGGATTGTTGAGCATCTAAAGTCGCATTGGTTTCATGCTCAGAAACAATTGGGTTTATTTCAGGGGATCATGCCAAACTAATCTTATTAAAATAATAGATCAAGGTGGAGTAGTAGAGGCTTTGACACTATGCCACATAGATGATAGTTTAGATAAACTACAGAGGGTTGTAGTCAATAAAGTATATTTAAACAAGGTCTTGTTACCAGCGGGGTACCTCATGAATTTGTACTTGGACCCATTTGCTTTAATATTTTAAATAGTAATATTGCAGAAGGTCTTGATGGTAAGGGGTGTCTTTTTGCTGATGACACAACACTTTGGGTTGATGTTCCTGGAGAAAATGTAGCTAGGGCATAAAAACCCAAGGGTGAAGAATAGAATATGTTACGATGTTCTAACCATGTTATGATGTTCTGGCATTTAAGGAAAGGGATTTCAAGTTAATTATTCAGATGACTTAAGGGTAGGTAGATAATGTAATAGAATAGCATGAAATGCTAGCAGAATGCTTGGTTGTATACGGAGAGGTATTGGCAGCAAAAAGGAGGAAGTGCTCATGCTGTTGTACAGAGTACTGTACTCAATTGGAATATTGTGTACAGTATTGGAGACCGTGTCTCCAGAAGGACATAGCTATTTTGAAGAGAGTTCAGAGAAGGAATACTGAAAAGATTTGTGGATTGCAGGATAAAGCTTACCAGGAATTGTTAAAGGATCTTAACATATATGTAGCCTGGAGAAAATGTGTTACAGGGGGATATGATAGAAATATTTAAATACATAAAGGGAATCAACATGATAAAGGATAAAATATTAGGAAATCTTACTACTGAGATGTTTGTGGATGCATGGAATAGCCTTCCAGCAGAAGTGATTGAGGTTAATACAGTAAAGGGGTTCAAGCAAGCATGGTATATGCATAAGGCTAAGCTAGATATAAGATAAGACCAGGGACTAAGTATTCAGAGGTTGGGCAGTCTAGATGGGCCAAATGGTTCTTTTATGCTGTCGCTTTTTATGTTTCAATACCCAGACACACTTTTACTAACATACCCGGACACATATGCTAAGATACCCAGGCACACACTAATGTACCAATATACACACTAACATACACAAAGATACATGTTTAGACATTGACTTATCCACACATGTGCACACACACTAATATATCCAGACACACAAACTAACATACCCACACACATACGAGCATACACAGACACATAGGCATGCACTAACATACCCTGACACATACTAAAATACCCAGACACACATGCATACATAGACACACACACTAACATACCCAGAAAGAAACAAATACATCCATAGACACACACAACTTAACTTGCAAATCCTCAGCCCATCTTTGATGCAGCTTACCTGGCCGCACTACTCTCGCTCAACCTTGCCTCTTCCTTGAAATTAGAGAGATAAAGGAGGTAAATTTGAGTGTCGGGACTTACCTCTTTATCCCTACTCCCAGAGCATGCCTCCATCTATCTCGGTGAGCAATTGCTGGATTCTTTAGTTGGAGGTGTAGTTACCACTGTACATCTTATGGGGCTGCAGCTCATTGTCCAGCAGGTTGGGTGCCCCTGCAGTTGACAAACCCTATGACAACACCTGTTTTTGGATATTTTTATATACAGTTGTTTAAATTCCCCATCTATGTGCATTTCTTGTGCAAAATTAGTCAATGAAAGTTATGTTTTAATTCATTTTTGTTAGTTATTATACTAAGTGCCTCTCTGAGCCATACTTTAATATTCTTTAATGTATAACTTAACATCCCTAAGCATCATCAAGCAGCCGTTTCAAACTGATCTGATATCATTAGCGATATTACAAGTAGTTTGGAAGACAAGGCATGTTTTTTAACTGAGAAAATGCTGATTTGATACATAGTTACATTTCCTGCAGCAGTAAACTTAATGATTTAAGGAACTTACGTTTGTCTGTTTCTCTTCTGTCCTACTTTATATGCAACATTTAATAATAAAATAGTATCAATGACTAAAAAGAACTAGTTTAAAACATATATTACCCATGGGACATGGTGTTTTCATTGGTCATACACATGTTCTTTGTCATATTTTATGGTATATATGTTGAGGAACAGCTTTCTTTTACTTTTTCATAGACTAAATACTTAATTAAGAAAGATACAAAAATGTTGGTACCTTTTCCCCTGGGTATAAGGGAAAGAAAAAGCAAGCTAAGGGTCAGAAACAAATAACAAAGTGAGTGTATTTACACTCAGATTGTGGGCAAGTACTGCAGGAAGCAAGGGCCATTAGAGTGTCCTAAGCAAGGATTGAGTCGCCAGTGTTTGTGATGGAGTCTAAGAAGTATGTTGTGGACATGGATTGCGTCGTCCAATTATAAGTGATTCACGTCACAAACTCAATATCTGTATCTCCCTTTGGATAAACCACTCCCCTAACTGTGGCATATATTACAATATCAATTAGTTCAATTGTTTATACTTCTATTGTTTAAGAAGTGCGTTACCTCTACCACCAGGTAGCACTAGAGAGTGAGTGATGTGTACATCTCTTGTTTATCTAAGACCATAGATAATGGCTACCTACATGAAAAGCCATGTGGGCTATACCAAGAACAATGGGATATCAGGAACTCCAGGAAGAAGGGGGAGGAGCAGAGGACACTGGAAGGAGAGGAAGGAAGCAGCATGGCAGAAGCTAGGAGAGCTGCAAAAGTTTGCCAGAGAAAAAGTATGAAATAGAAAGCTGCTCTTCCATCTTGGGCTAGTTAAGTGCCAAGAAGCTAGGACTAGTTTAGTGCCTAGTATTGTAACTAAGAATTGGAAAACTACTACTGAAAGAATCCTTTAAAGTCTTCTATATGATCCTGGTATCTAGAGCCATTTTGGAAACTGAACACCAAAGGAGTCATTTGATATGCTGATACTCTCTGAAGTTAAGTACATATGTTATTATAATGTTATTAGAATATAATTGTTGACTGTCTGTAACTTTGTTATGGTAACCTTTTTCGATATATTGTTTTTACCGCTAGGTATTAATAAAGTATATCATTACATATCATAACATCTGTTGGTATTCGTCTTTACATAATTTAACTGTATTCCTGAATCAAATTTATTGTTGTATTGTTAGATGTGTTTTGTCTAAATTGTGTATTCAAATATTAGCATAATTTTGCATAAAACAGGCCAAGACCACAACAAAGTAATAAAAAGGAAAACGCTTAAGCAATCAGACAAGTTAAAACACTTGGTTGTCTGGAACAAGATCCGAGAAGTCATAGGTCAGCTTACTGCTCTTTTAATAGGAAAGTAAAAGTTCTAATTGTCTTTTAATGGCAATGGTTAAAATGTATTTTAATGCAATTACCTTGTGACTATGCAGCTAAATGTGTGCATGCAATACTATTATGTTTACTAAAAAAAACCACTAAAACAACAATTATGGTAGAATCTCAAATACTATTTAATTTTTGTTGTATTAGTATCTATAGCTATTCTATTAAAAACGATTATTTCTGCAGTCCAGATTTGTATACATTTTAACTAATTTAACATGATTTAAAACAAATAACAATTAACAATAAACTTCTTAAAAGCATTATCCTTTTGATATGTTTGTCCATTTTGGTGCACTTAATTTAATGTTTTGGAACCTAGATTGAAACAGATTTTTTGGAATTGTCATTGTTTCCATATATACCCCAAATAGTCATGAAGGTAGAAAGATATTGAATAGACATTGGCCGGTGGCAAGTAGCAGTAGCTTCCCAGGCCATTTCATGCATCAATATTAAACAGTGCTCAAACATTGCCATCCCTGTCCCCAAACAGCTTCCTGGTGCCATGTTTGTCCTCAAACAGCTTTCCAATACCATCTCTGTTTCCAGACATCTTGTCTCATTCAGTTTAAGAGTACCAACCTTGTCCATGCTCACACACTTGTTTTACTGGCACACACATACTTACAAGCTCACATACACTTATATACTCTAATATGCAAATAATCATACAAGAATACTCCCTCCCTTCAATTCCCTCTCCTTCCCTTTGCTTTCCCTCAGGCTGTAACCAGCCTTGTGTTTAATTGCAAGATTGCATAACTTCGCCTCAGACGCCACTCATCAGCAGGTGCCACATTTGCACACAGGGATGGGTGGCCCCCTGGCCCGTCCAACATTGTTCACAAAGGCCTCCAAAAATAATTCAGGTTTGAGGAACATGACACCGAGTTTAAGGTGTTGACTTGGTCTCCAAATTCCCCAGATCTCAATCCAATAGAGCACCTTTGGGATGTGCTGGATAAACAAATCTGATCCATGGAGGCCCCCACCTCACAATTGACAGGACTTAAAGGATCTGCTGCTAACGTCCTGGTGTCAAATGCCACAGCACACCTCCAGAGGTTTAGTGTAATCGATGCCTTGACAGGTCAGGGCTGTTTTGGTGGCAAAACGGGAACCTACACAATATGAGGCAGGTGGTCATAATGTTATGGCTGATCTTTGTAGTGTATTATTTAAAAAAATCATAAAATATGGTGAAAAGTTGGAAAATAATACTTTTTCTGACTTTTATTTGAAAAATAGCAAAATCTATGTTGAAAAATAGATTCTAATATGTCATGAGTTTTAAAATACTTTATATGTGTATGGTTTTGTTTGCATGTTATAGGGCATGTAATAAGTACAAAGTAGTGTATGGCGATTTATAAGTGCCCTTATATTCTACCCTATGTTTTCTTATTTTGTACTTTGGGCAAATGTTTTTTTAATGTATATTTTGCGGGAGGCGCAGAACATGGTTGGGCACATATAGCTATATATATAATATATATATATAAGTATATATATATATATATATATATATATACATATACATATATACAGTATATTTCCTTTTTTTACATTTGTTTACATGGATGGTTACCCTTATGATGTCATGGTGACATCATTGGAGTCTCATTTTTACATTTTATTACATTTTTATTTAAATTATTTTAAAATGTTTAATATTTTTACTGTGGTTGTTTTTTTTTTTACATTTTCCATCAGTATATGCCATAAGCGCTTTCAATAAGCAGGGCACCACCATATTTGAAAGGCATACAGCTCCAGAAAGCAATCACATGCCGCCTCTGCATAATTTTTCTAAGCTCATTTAACCCCATGATGGCACATCACGGAAAAATATACAATTAACAACTGACATGGCTTGTCAAACACAGCAACACAGAAACATAGAATTTGATGTCAGATAAGAACTATTGAGCTCATCTAGTCTGCCCATTGTTCCTGCTGTAAGTAGTTTAAACCCCTATCAGTCTCTGGTCAGGTCCTATAGCGAGGAAAGCTTCCCTTATTGTATTAGCCTCCACCATTTGTGCTGGGAGATTGTTTCATTTATCTACTACCATGACCTCTTGTTCTAACATTGCTCCTCCTTTCAAATAAGCTTGCTTTCTGTACTTTGATAAATATTTCTATTGCATCCCCATATCTCTGCTTTCCTCCAAGCTATAAATATTAAGACCATAGTTTTCTAAAACTAGAAAATGCTGATGCACTGATGCTCTACTTCTAGAGCTGCTACTTTTTCATATAATACACATATCTGGTTCAAGTTTATCTTATATAGGTAAGTCCCTTTCCTAATAAAATGTCAATAAAATTGATGGTGAACTATCTGGAATAGAATTTTCCACAAAACAGTTACGCAACAATTTCCTATGATCCACCAGAAATGCTTGTCTCTTATTGAGCTGCTAGTTCCATTCCTAAGGAGAAGGACTGGGCAAGCAGAAGTCAAAATTTATCAGTGAGTGGTCTGTCCAGATGGTCTGAATTGAAATATCTTTAAACAAATCCAGAAACATGTAATTCACTAAACAGATAACTTATATGTGCGTAAGTGTTTTGTATTCACTTTTCATGTAGTGGAGCCAAGAGTACAGGGATGAACATGCTTGCTTATTACGGTACACAATTGAAGGGGATGTGCCGGCACCGGAAGTTGTATAGGCATATTGCGTAGATGTCCCCCGCCGGTCCCGCAAGACAGTCAGGAGTCTCCTCTGGTAAGTCTTGGGGGCAGGGGTAAAACGCATGGTGCGGACGTTCACCGGCTGCGGCTGCCGGTGAAACGTCTGCACGATGCGCTTAGACAACCTCCCGTGCCGGCACTCCCCCCGTGGGAAGTGCTGGCAGGGGAGGCTGTCTGAGCGTATCAGACAGTAGGATACAGGTCCCCTGCACCGCTGCAGGGGATCTGTATCCTAACCCTGCTCCCTGCCCGGCGCCCGGGACTACATGTCCCGGGCGTCGGGCGCTAGGCCCCGAATATAGTGGGGGAAAAAAGTGCGGCCTATATTCGAGCCAATACGGTACATCCTCTTCAGTGACAGCAGAGAAATTAGTTAATGTAGTGAAGGGAGAAGAGGTCAGTGGGTAGGGGGCACATAGTCAGAGGGAGAGTGAGGGCAGGGTGGTGACTGTGCAGATATGTCATCTCTGATAGTTTGTATTTTATTATTGAGGAATGTGGCAAAGTCAGATGCGTTAAGGTTAGTGGAAGGGGTAGCAGGGATCAGTCGAAGCAGGGAATTGTAGGTATTAAAGAGACGTTTAGGGTTGTGACTAACAGCAAATCATGGAGCGCATATACATGGGGGAAAGAAACAAAAATAATAGTGTAATATGTTTGAAATTAAAGAATTTAATATTGTGTAAGATCCACTCACAAGTGGGCTGGATAAGGCAGGGTCATCGAAATTCGAAGTTTCTAAACTCTGTATTCTGTAAAAACAAAAGAGACCAGGATGGTGCAGTATCTTCTATAAGCTGATCTTAAAAAATCAAAATGCACAACTCAAAGAGTAATGTGCATAAGCGTTTTGTAATCAATCATCGATAGTACGTCGGCTTTCTCAGGAGAAAAATCAAATAAAGTAACAGAGAAAATCAAATGAATCCCGTATGTAATCTACGGTCCGTTTTATACATATGAGGATGTTTCCGGGTACGTCATCGCATCGTAGTACGTAGAGGGCTGCGTGTCAACGTCATTGCGTCGCAGTGCGTGAAGGGCACGCGATGACGTACGCGATGACGTACCCGGAAACATCCTCATGTGTATAAAACAGACCGTAGATTTGCTGTTCGTTTCTGTATACACTTTGAGGAAGAGTGTAATTTGGTAGCTGCTTTCATTGTGGGGAAGTATTAATTTATTTTACACGTGGAATTTTGTTTTTTTTTCACTTTTGTTTAGGGTTGTGAGACAGGGAGGTGGTGAAGTAGGTTTCTTTAGCAAGGTTGAGAGCAGAGTAGTAGGAACGTAGCATTAATTTATAGTGCAGAAAGTCAGACATTGAATGAGACTTTCGCCAACTAGGTTCAGCAGTGCGGGAACATCATCGTAGGTGTCAGGTTACAGTTGAGTGCCAGGGTTGGAAGTGTGAACATCGTGAGAAGCGAGTAGTAACTGGTCCTCAAGAGCAGATGTGAGAGTGGAGTTATAGAAAGATGTAGCGTTGTTAGGGCACGACTGTAAAAGATTCTAACACATTTAACATCTCTTCTAACCTTAAGAATATGATAAAGGACCATATGAAATTATTAGTATAGGCAATAGTCAAAGATATGTAATTATTGGGCATAAATAAATGATAATTAAGATATATTAATATGTTTCAATGGTAGGTTTCAAGGTTTCCTTGACCTTAATTATGGAATGAAGGATTTGCTGAACATGCATTCTATAGATAGGATGGTAACTTGTTAATGCATGGTAGTTGTAACTGTAAAAGGACATTACAGTAGGCTTACAGTGACCACCTAAAATAGGGTTTAGACGTAAAGATCTTAGTGAGCTGTTTACCCAATTAGGTGAAGACCAATAGACTGACATCACTATCCAAGGCACATATAAGCTAGGCCTGTGTAAGACATAGAGAGGCATGGGAAGAGAGGTCGAGTGAAGATGTACTTGCCATCCACGGACACTTCACGTCCCAACACTCCCTCCCTCCATCCTCAGGAATGCGTAGGACAGATGTCATGAACTAAATTCCTCTCGAAGGATTTGAAAGACTTGTTTTGTATTTTTGTTATCTTCTTTTTATGTTCTTCTTCTATTTTTGTTCGTATTAAATGTTTTACCTTTGTTTGCATCTAAGTGACTCTGCCTATTTTTGACGCACATACATATTTATGTGTTGTTCCCGAAGTTCTCGAAGTTTGTGTTTGGCCTATATTTTCTTACATATCTGGCGTGCCAGCCCTGCGTATTTTTTCCTGACCTTTGCCCTCCAGCTTGCTCAGGGGGAAGGGCAGATATATCTGTACACTTTTTGCAAACTGTCGGGAGAAAATTAAGAAAAGAACCTTTGAGAATACAGACTTCCAGACTTTAATGGAACAACACGTGCTAAGAAACGCTATTGACGGCAGACGCAAGACAGCCATACAGCGTGATACAACAGCCACTCAAGGAGAGATCACTAAGCAGGGTAAGTCATGGAGTTTATAAAAACATATGCTAACAAAAGTAAAATAACTTTTCAATTTGATAATTGTCCTACTAATGCATAGTTATGGGCTAGTTTGTACAAACAATATGAGCTAGAGAATAAGAAATTGGATAAGAAATTGTTTTGTATAGATAAACTTAAGAAGAAAATGCAAAATGTCCTAAGCATGTTTAAAACATTTAATGAATTGATTGTGGAAGATTTACAGCCTAGACAAAGTATTTGCATGATTAACAAAGTTGTACCAGAATCTAACCCTGATGACAGTACTGACGACTTTAACAGCTGTCCCGACTGTTTTGTTTTAGCTCAGCAATTAGAGAACTTGGAGAGAGATATGGACAGACAAACTAATGACTGTCACAAGCCACTAACTAATCCTACTAATTCTGAATAAGTTGATACTACTAACCAAAGGTTGATATAGGAGCTTTAATTAAGTGTGATTAACAAAGTATTACCTATAACATCTAACTCACCTGTTTGCACGATTGTAGGTTTTAGTGGTAAAGGTAATACTTCAGCAACTTTGGTTACTGGTGTTTTGTTTGAGATTCCTGGCTATTTGTGTACTGAAATTGATATCTGGCATTGTCCTAGCTCAGAAAATATCTTAGGGGCTGATGTAATGAGAGAACGAGGTTGGGTCATTGACTTAGGGAATCAAGTGATTTGGAGAAGTAATAACCTTAAAGGGCCTGTAGTAATTGATCCAAGTGACTACAGTATAGTGGCCGTCATCAATTTAATTGAGGAGGTATCCCCAAATCATGTTTGGCCACAAATGGATTTTAATGACTTGACTCTTGTAGAAATTGTGCAGAAACATCCCTCCAGATTCAATTAAGCCTTTGTCCAAAATTATTGAAGAACTTTCAACAAAGCGTCATACGCAAATTAAATTTGGTGACAAATTATCAGTTATGGGCCGTTAAGAAATCAGATAATTCTTATAGAATGCTTTTAGATCTGCGTATGTTTAATAAATGTACCCCAAATGTAGTGCCAATTGTAGCAGATACCCCTGACATCATGTCTCGATTGAATGCTAATGCTAAAAAGTTTTTCTCGGTATTAGATATCAGTAATGGTTTTTTCAGTATTCAGATAGAGTTGTCAATACAAATTTGCTTTTACTTTTCTGAATGAGCAATATGTATTTTGCAGATTACCACAGGGGGCGCACATGTCACCTAGTCTGTCAGCCATTGGCAAAAGAGTTATCAAAATTCTCAAGGCAAGATTGTATTCTACAGTATGTTGATGATATCTTGTTGGCAACAGAGACTAGAGAGGAACATCTCACCTTGCTAGCAGAATTGTTTAATCTGTTGTATGAGTCAGGATTGAAATTAAATCCAAGGAAGGTCCAATTACTGAAACAAGAGGTTCAGTACTTGGGAGTTTTGATAACTCCGAATCACATGAGTATGTTGAGATATTTCAGGGGGATTATCTATCTCTTTTTAGAAAAGAAGTAGAGGAAACTGATGAACCTGTATTTGTAGGTTGTTCTAGATTTTGCTTGAAAGGATGAGCTATTCAGTATAGACTACCAGGACATTTTTCTGCCCAGAGAGCAGAAATTGAAGCTGTTAAAACAGTATTGGAAATTAATGAGAAAGAAAACAATGATCCTTTGGTAATCTATAGTGATAGTTCATATGTCGTATGTTCACTAACAGACTACTTACCTGTGTGGAAAAAACGAGGTTTTGTGGATTCATCTAACAAAATCTTAAATCATGTTGATAAATTGCAGACTATCTTTGAGCTTGCTTCTAAAAATCCTAACCGATATGCTATTGTCAAGGTACCAGGCCATAGCAGAGGGACTAGTGATTTAGCTTTGAGAAATGAGAAAGCAGATTCTCTGGTAAAGGAAGCAGCTTTGACAGGAGAGATAGTAATGGAACTGGAACCGTTAGAAGTACTACCAGTAAAGAGTAAGGAAGCAAATTTACCTTCATTCATCGATGAAGATGAAAGATGCGTTCATTATAGAACGTAGGAATAAAATAACACCTCCCTTTGTTTGTGAAAATGGAGTGGTGTGTTATGAGATGCAAGGTAATTTACTTCGAGTTGTGCCTAAACACTTGCAGACGGAATTCACCCGCTATAAGATGTAAAGATTAGGTCATGTGGGTTAGCAAAAGTTGCTGGAAAACTTCAAAGAGAAGTTTTTTTGGGACAAAAAAGGTGGACTCTGTACAAAATGTTGTTCAGTCATATCTTATTTGTGCTCAAGTAAACCCCAGGCCTAAAGGACAAAAGTCTCCACTTCTAAGAATTGCACCTGCAGATGGTTCGTGGTCTATACTGCAGATTGACTACATAGGTCTCCTACTTCAGGTAACCAAGGTCTCAGGTATGCATTGGTTGTGGTAAATGTATTTTCTAAGTGGGTAGAATTGTAGCCTGTCAGGGATGATAATGCTTTGTCTACGGCAAAAGCATTAAGGAATCGTGTTTATACTTGGGGAGACCCAAGGATGATTGCTTCTGACAGAAGGAGCCATTTTACTGGCAATGTCATGCAGGCTGTTTGCGCAATCCTGGGGGGACGTGAACAATTCCATGTTCCATACCATCCTTAGTCCGCAGGTATTGTAGAAAGAATGAACAGAACGATTAAGTCTAGAATTGCAAAAATGTTACTTGATAAAGGAAATAGTTGGGTTGATGCAGTACCTCTAGTATTGACGAGTATTAGGGGAACGAGCTCCTCAACTACCCAGTATACAACTTTTGAATTAATGACAGGAAGGAAAATGCCATTGATCTTTCCTCATGAACAGTTTTTGTCTACTCCACAGAAAGATGCCATTGCAAGAACTAAGTGGTTACAGGTACTTCAGTAGAATTTAAAAACAATTCTTCCCCATGCAGCATCTAGAATGCAGCGTACGGTACCGCCTCACTCTTCTAAATTTGTGAGAGGAGCATCAGTAATGATTAAGATTTTTAGGAAGGCGGGACCTTGGGAAAGCAATTGGGAAGGACCGTTTGAAATAATCGACACAATGGGTCAAGTAATGATCCTTGTTCAAAAACAGAAAAGACTCTGAAATATACCCATAGGCAGCAGAAGCTATGGTTACATGTTGACCAGTGTAAATTATATGTTTCTAACTAAATTCTGTTCTTGCAGGAACACAGTTCTGCAAGAAAATGGAGAAACAAAGCAGTTAACTATTGGAAGGAGAGCATTCTGAGAAACAGCAATACAAGAATCGTGACATCAAGATAGCATAGTTTTTTGATAGCTGTGTTTGATCTGTACCAAAAGCCAATTGGAATTGATGATCATACAAAGGATTTACCACAGAAGATATTGTTATTACATAAGATAAGAGAAGTTCAGGTGGATCGACTCCTGACATCGGACATTGATACATCAAGAGACATTGTTGGACGAATTAGATTAATTATGGTTAAGATATACAGATTTCGTATTTGATGGGGAAAATCTGGAACAATTAGAAGCTTCAGCTTGTCTTCATTTTGTTTCCAAAGTAATATGTCTTCCAGGGCAAGAAAAAGTTGTCTATCATTCTTGTTTTCACAATCATTCATCATGTGAGGCCAGGATTGAAAGTGTTACATCTATGCATGAATTAATGACTCAAGTAAAGAGAGGGAAAGTTTGTTTTCAAGTAATGAAGGAAGAGTCATTGGTCAGAGCATTCTTTTCAAATTGTATGCATAATGAAACCCTTCACAGAGGATTATATTGCATAGAAGGAGATTTGAAAAAGTTGGAGATAGATGGGAAAAAGTTTAATGTCTCCACTATTGGCATAGAGCGTTTAAAAACACTACCTCTGCAATTTAATCTCACACAGATAGACCATTTTCCTTGGAAAACATGGACTGAGGAAATAAAGAAAGATAAGGGATTATTGGCCATATTAAAGCAACAATTGAAAGATGCCGAAATTGTTTTCCAACATAAACAAGGTGAATTAGAACAAATTCAACATCAATGGAATGATATGTCTGGAGTTAGTTGGTGGTCAAATTTAAAAAAATCAGTAAATATGTGGTCACAATCTTCGGTAAAATCCGCAGCTGGGAATATATTGTTGAATCCAATTGTTATTATAGCTATACTTGTTTTATTATGTATTATTTATCAAAGTTTTCTTATGTGTAGAATAAGTAAGATATATAAACATGTTAAGTATGAAGTAGATAAGGGAGACGGAATATTAAGGGAAATGATAAAAAGAGCACAATCCTCTCATTCCATAACAAACGTAGAAAAAAGGGTGTCACATGCTAATGATTATCATATGGTCCCAGGTAAAGTGTGATGTGATTGTAGTATAAATGTGATACGGA
>VKOC01000608.1:327155-428460 GCA_009364415.1 Spea multiplicata
TAAAAGTGGTGGAACAAAGCATTGCAAAAAGAAATCCATGGTAGTTCAGAAGAAGAATGTGACCCTTCTTCATAAACTCCTCATACATCTAAGGTCATAAAGGAAGATTTATTTACTAGTATGTGTGCAGTAATCATTTTGTATGTGATTTTAAATGTATTCCACTGATTGTAACAGCACTACAGAATCTGCAGGCACTATATAAATAAATGTAATGTCCCCAGAATGAAGTGACTGTACCTTGACATCCCTGATGCATACTAGAGGATGTGTAACAGTGTAACCTCTAGAAATGTGTCCAAAACACCGTCAGTGAGAGTTATTCGGTTCTATGTGGCGTCTTACCCATATTTTAATTCTTGGATTATTCAGAAATATATGACATACATAACAGAATGCTTAACATATCTCAAGTAAAAAGTGTCCTATGAATACATGAACAGAATATATGGGTACATGAATGTATGAGGAAAGGAAGCTCACTAGTGTTATAAAAGCTCTCTAATAAAATGTCATTACTCACAACAGCCCTTTGCTTTAACTAATGAAACGTGTGTGTGTGTGATCTATGTATAGTGTACAGGCGCATTAAGAGTGATAAGAACCATTTCTATATTCTACCATCATCATATATTAACCTAGAACAGGGGTGTCCAAGTTTTTTCTGCAGTGGGCCACTTCATCAGAATTGTATACGTGCGAGGGCCGCACTCATTTTTCACTGTGAGAAAAAATGGCCTTTAATAAAATATGCAGATTAAAATAAAGTAAATGACACAAAACCTTTACTTTTCCTCACTGATTTCTGGGCCTAGAAAGTGTTGTGACTACAAATTCAGGATAATTAAAAATGAAATAGTTCTATTTATTCTAGGGATGCCCAAAATAAAAAATTCTGGACCAAAACATTCACGGTTCACTTAGCCAATACCTAAAATGACCCCCCACTTTTAAAAATAATAATAAAAACTCACATTTTTAATAAAAGTAACACACCACAATTGGACAAAAAAATAGCAATATGACTTGGCATGATAGGAGTGTGATTGCTAACAGCAATCACACTTCTATCATACCCAGGCAACCAGTAAATGCTGGTACCTAGGCATGATGGGACTGTGCTTGCTGTGATTGCTGTTAGCAATCACACTCCTATCATGCCAGGTCAGCCAGTACATGCTGGTACAGGGTGGCTGTAAGTGATGTACAGACCCCATACTGCTGGCAGCATCAATACACAAGGGGGGCCGCTACCCAGGTTTCAGCATGTACTGGCTGACTTGGCACGATAGGAGTGTGATTGCTAACAGCAATCACAGACCCATCATGCCTAGGTTCCAGCACTTACACATCCATGCACAGATCCATTCATAGATTCCTTCCCTCAATCCCACAGGTAAGCAGCAGAGATCTTGTGATCTCTGGCTGCTTATCTCATGCGGGCCGCATTTGGCCCGCGGGCCGCATGTTGGACGCCCCTGCTCTAACCCCACTGCTCAATCGGCCAGATAAAAGAGAGAGCATTGATCTCCCTAACTGGCACTATAGAGGCATGCTCGAACTGGCCATCTGGCACACCAGGCCAATGCATGGTGGACCTCTCACAGACAGCACCTCTTTTGAGCGGCAGATCAGGTGGTGCAGCATGCATCAGCCATTCACCGCACTGACATTATCAGGCAGTCGCAGCCATATAGTGCCAAGGCTGTCCTACCATTGCCAGTCCGGTCCTGTATAGAGGGATGTGCCAGTTGGCACAGTCCACCATAGTTTCCTTCTACCCACCGCCATCTGTCCTTAAAAGGCGAAGCCCCAGGCCACCACTGAAGGTACAATTTCTGGCTTCTTCATAGATTTTTGTCTCCTAATAGACTGGAAGGCTTCATAAACACGCTACTTTATGAGGGTAAGATGGATGATGATTAGGGTCACTTAGATGAGGACAAAGCTTTTGGTCATGCTTCTCATACACACTGTATATTGTGTTACTAAGATATAATAACATTATTAACTATCTTCAAACTGGACAGCTTTCTTAGATCAGGAAGAGTCACAAGAGCCAGATACATACTTTTTCAGTACAGGTAATTTAACGTAACCAGAGCTGTGTTATCTGACTGCATTGCAATATGGAATAACAGGGACTTTCCAGTGGCCATTGCTTAATCCACATTTGGTTAAAACGTTTAACTACCTAGACGCTAGCATTCAAATATATCAAAATACAAAGGGCTCATATAATAAAAAATAATAAAGATAATTACAAAACCACTCAAAATCACACACTACTACAAAAATAAATGAAATGGAGAAATCCAAATCTCAATATGATTTCCAAACGTTGTGACTCTTTAAGAAGATTGGCAAGGAAACAGATGTGAGCCATTCAGGGCATATATCTAATTTTGCCTCCATGATAAACCACCTGGAAGAAGAGCGAGAGGAGAGCAGTTTTCTACTGTTTTAAGACTCCTGGACTTGGTTTTAACTACCTCATTTGTCACCACACCTGTTAGACTACTGAACAGCAGATTTATGAAGCATTGAGTTTTAGGTCAAAAGTAAAACATTCTGTGAGAGACAGGTGGGAATCAAGAAAAGTTCTTACTTTGTTCAAGATACTTTTAACTGTTTATAGGACAGTTGCAACTCAATAAGGCTAAGCAGTACAAGTGGTAGGAGCATGTTTCCAATGAGTTGAGCAACATGGCAGAGCTGCTGTTGCATTTTGATCTAAACATGGTTGGCTGAAAGGTGCAGAGTGACTGTATGCACTGGTGCAACTACAGCGGTCGCAGCTGTGACAGGACCCATGTTGTGCAACCCCTTGTTCCTGTCTCCTTAAATCGATTCAAAATTGTTCTGAAATTGTCGGAAGGACCCTTTCTAAACTATTTTGAATCAGCACGGGGAGACAAGAGGATATCAGGGTCACGGTACGTCACATGACACCGGGGTGTAACAGAGACTGCTCGAACAGCTCAAGCTACCCGCAGCCTACCCTTGCGGGACACCTCAGAGGTGTTCCCGGTGATATCAATAGGCATTCCCGCTGATGTCACTGGGAGTTAGCAGGAAACACCCCCATTTAAAGTGGGAAATGGGTGGGGAGTGGGGCATGTCAGGATCCTGCCCCCTTAATCCGGAGGATTCCAGGTCAAACCCGGAGTGCTTCTCCCAGAGGTCTCTGGGTCAAACCCAGAGAGTTCCCAGGTACGGTTATCTGCATGTAATAAGCTTGCGAGCAGGGCTCTCTTAGTCTCTCACATCTAGTTTTGTCAAACCCTTTGAATGTGTCTTTTTTAACAATGGGCGGTCCCTAAACCCATTGAAAACAATGCATTTTGAGCCCGTACATGTACGGGCTTAACGGGGTTAAGAAGCAGTGGGTAAACTGTAGGCACTATATAAATAACAGATAATAATAATAACAAGGTGGTAGAACATTGCCTCTTTAGTGGTTTGTGCTTTCTGTTTTTACCAAAGATTTCTGTCTTTCATCTAACCCCAAGCGCCTTTTTGTTTTGTTTTTTTTTAAGCTTAGGAGGGGGTTCCTCTGCGAGCCCTCTAGCTCGATCTCGGTGCCGGCTTGTAATGTTGAGTGCCGGAATATGATGTCATTTCCACCGCGGCAGAGGAGGGAGACTCGTCGCAGGACTGCTGGTAGGTAAGTGAAGTACAAAGGGGGGGGAGAGATAGGGTAGATAATAGGGAGGGTAGATAATGAGCAGTGGCATCGGCGGGGGGGGCTTCATTTCAATGTTCGCCCCAGGCGGCACTATGTCTTGGGCCGGCCCTGGTACCTCCTATACATAGTACATAGTCCCTTACCTTTTTACCTAACCAAACCAAAGCTTACTAAAACAGCTTGTAATGGGGGTGTCTACAGGTGGCAGCGAAATTTCGGCACTTTTGTAATTTGGTTTCATAGATTTTGTCCAAGGTGGGCTCTTTATCAGAGATTCGTACGAATGCAATTTTTGTTAAAAAAACAAGTTTGTAGGAATCCGAATACACAAGTCTACTGTCCCTTAACATCTCCGGTGATTTCATTTCTCTATGACGTCATCCAGAAATAGAGCGTCTCTGCTTTACACAGAAATCAAAAAGTTCACAAAGTTCTATTTTTATTTCCACAGCAAACACTAAGATATGACTTACAATCCTCAGTTAAAAAGAAATTCCAGCCACATGAACCATATGACATTTTCTCGTATGGGGTTTTTAGGGACTTTTCATATGCCTCTCAGTGAATTCCTATGTACATAACATGTAGTTTGTGTGTCCATTTTAATTATCAAATGTACCAGTAACAGAAGCTGGACCCTTGTTTTATGAGAATTTTTGGGACTGAAACTTTACATTGACTTGCAAGTGTTAAGTTGTAATATTTTGTGTTTTCACCCTCGTTTCCATATATATATACACACACACATATACGGTATTTTTATACATATACACACACACATATATATATATATAGTATATATAGTATTCATCATTGTATCAATGACAGCAGCTGTGTAAACAGAGAAAATACTGTATAATAGAAGAAATGGTAACCCAGTACGGCTCCCTTGGAAACAGACACAGGGTTAGAAGGCTGTGAGGTTAGTGCTTTAGTTTAATTTTTTTTTAATTAAAAGCAGTGTCTGCCCTACCATATAAATAACCTAGGCAGGTGTCCTGTGTCCTGAGCTGCTACAGGGAACCACCTCTGCTGAGACCCTGGACTGCAGGAGTACCATCACACACTTATACCGTCAGCACCTGGGGGGCTGCGGCACTGACCGGTTCAGTATTTAAAAGAACAAATCCTTCTGGGTTCACATAAAACATTGAATCACTTCCCCCCGGCCTGCCCCTCCAACACACAGCAAGCAAACTACTATGAGCCCGGGCTTGTCTATACCGTGCTCTCTCTATGGTTAATGACAGTTTCTCCTCCAACCCTCCTCTCTATGGTGCCTGCTGCGCTTCCTGGTTGAAAAGTGAGTGGGGAGATGCTTTTTATCGCTGTAGGGGGTGAGCGTTATCTTATCTGTGCAGCCTGCCACAGGGTGGTTTCAACATCTAAAGAAGAGCCCTCTGAGGTTCCAAAGGTCTTCTATGCTGACCCACAACATGTTTCAGCTTCGTCTGAAGATTCTATTGGAACACTGGGCACTCTCAATGGCCGTTTACCAGCTAAGCCTTAGATTGTGAACCATCGTATTTAAAATTATCGGAAAGTCCCCAATTATTGTAAAGTTGCTGTATTTGCCTTTTTTAATTTCCTGCTCAAAAAAGGTTTGCTGACCGGTATTATGAACACCCCCGGGAACTGTGCTTTCCTTTCCTCCAATCTAGTATATCAGCGACTGTAATAGTGTATATGAAATGTTTACATTAAGTTACTCTGTTACCAGTTTTCTGTACGTCCCCGCGCCCCCGTCTTCTGTACGTCCCCGCGCCCCTGTCTTCTGGTACGTCCCCGCGCCCTGTCCCGTCGCGCCCCCGTCTTCTGTACGTCCCCGCGCCCCCGTCTTCTGTACAATCCCCGGGCCCCCGTACGGCTTAGATGGCATAACTCCTCAAGGTAAATGTACACACCGAGACCATTACAAAATAGCACAGAGGGGGTGATCGAGGAAAAACAGTCCTGGCAAAATATGCCGTGAACGCAGCGTAAGATATCGCCAACTGTGCAATGAATGAATGTCACGGCGTAAATATCAGCGAATGTGAACTATATAGCTTTATTTAATAACAAACAAATGTACGTAGAACCCGTATATATGTGAATCCGGGGTAATCTCCTTTTCTTTACTACCCCTAAAGATAGGGTTTCTTTGCCAGTCACTTGCTCCGGGGACATCAAAACATCCCAGGCTTGTTACCCCACTTGTTCCATGAGGGGGTAACATACACGTGCTGGGGTTATTTATGCCTGTATGTTTTCTGTTCGCAGCTTTGTGACTATGGAAGAAAAATCTTGGACAAATCCGGTGTCAGGAGTAGGAAATTGTCTGGGGAACAGAGACAAGCATTCGCAGCAACGGTGAGTTGTTAGAATGACCTATGTGCTTGTTATTATTAATGAAGTCAGCAATTGCAGAGTCAGCACTTGTTGTT
This sequence comes from Spea multiplicata, assembly GCA_009364415.1. Classification (NCBI taxonomy): domain Eukaryota; kingdom Metazoa; phylum Chordata; class Amphibia; order Anura; family Pelobatidae; genus Spea; species Spea multiplicata. Next base: position 333,270 of record VKOC01000608.1, read on the forward strand.
TGTGATAGTTGCTAGCGATGGTTTCTTGCTCCTTCACAGTATGCTTCTGCAGTGGAAGTAGACTTTGTAAGGTTCTGACGTGTCTTCACCTATATTCACACTATGCTTGTCTCCTACCCCGAACAGCAAGGTGTATCTAGATTACAATGCGACTACTCCACCCGCAGCAGAAGTGGTTGAGGCGGTGACAGAAGCTTTGCTAAAAGGTTGGGGTAACCCAAGTAGCAGTTATACTGCAGGTAATGAAAATGCGGCGGAGGGGGGGGTTCGTGGCCTGCACGGGTGACAGTCCTCTCATCACACATTCTGTGAGTCATATTGTATGAGTGAATTATACCCTGTGAAAAATTACAGTGTTAATAACGAGGGTTTCTTTTAGAAACATCCTGGCAAGCATTGTGTCTGAAGTACATTAGTACCTTTTGTGAGCAGCCCAGCTTTCCGTGTGCTTCTCAGATCTTACTCAACATCAGCAAGAAAATGGGGGAGTTGGCCTGACATCTCAAATTTGGGTGACCTGGTACTTTTTGTGTTTAGAAAGAAGCCCTGCTAATAATATATGAGGCTCAGCATGATATATATATATATATATATATATATATATATATATTACACACAAAACCTGATATGGCATGTATCCATATAATAAACAAAAACTGTCTGCGCTTAAAGTTGGCAACAAATATATAAATGAGAGGTTTTGGTTATATGCATTGGCCAAAGCATAATTAAGCTCGCCCGCCACGTCAAGGCAAACTCTCAGTAGGGTGAGAACCTACTCTCACCTCCTACATAGTAGGCCTCGTATTACACGTTTGTATTATTTGAGCCTGAGACTAGCTTAGCGCACTGAAATCTTTTCTTTTCTCAATATAATACCAGAGATCTTGAAAAGAGACAAAAACAAGACACCGTAGTGTAATACAGTACAAATAGATATTCCCTCCCCAATGTTGGATGCACTCACAAAGTAAGAAGGTAATATAAGCTCTTCAAAAGGTATATCCCGGACCTCCAGGTGCCCTTGGATGAGCGGTAGTCGCTCCTCAACAGAAGAGAGATGACGGCATTCTTTGTATAAAATCTTTCATTTATTAAAGTATCGACCATAAAATAAATATTTTAAATCAAAAGAAATAATAAGAAATAAATAGTGCTGCGGTCTGATACGCTAGGCGTTTCGCTCGTTTTTATATATCTTGGATATCAGTGACACAAGGAGCTTAACAGATTGTGGAGACTATTGTCAACAAGCTTTAGGTTTCCCCCTGTGTTCACTAATTCCTTTGTTACTGAGTATTGTACGTGTGATCCATACACATTATACCGCTTTTCACAGGATGCTGATGGCAGCGAGGATTTTTACCTTGTCCGTTCAATGTCCTGCATTTGTGAATATTATAATATGATATTCCACTACAAGAGAGATTTTATATATATATATATATATATATATATATATATATATATATACATATATACATACATGACAGGGGAGATAAACTGATACTGTGAAAAATGATTGCAAGTTCTGTGCAAGTTATGCCGGTGTTATTTAGTGATACTGAGATATTTAAAGAGGTTAATTAAAAATAAGCTAGAGGGACATGGAAATAGAAACCTGTTGCTATAAGAATGTGGTATAAGGTAGTGCCCAGTAATGAGCCCATATACTAACAGCACATCAGTTGGCATGCAGCTGTGTGTTGTGTTCATTGCAGATTACATCCAACTACACCCCTTCGGTGATGATACAACACTCATCACAGGGAGTATATTTCAAAAACATAGTGTACAGCATATGTGTTATTTTAATGTATTTTCATTTAAGTAGTGGTAATATAAGTGTGTGCCTCCCTTTTGGAGATAGTTACCCCTTTTTTTGTGTTAGCAATCATATGTGGGTAACTGGGTTTACATTTTTGCATTTTATTTTACAAAGCACGCTTTATATAATTACTGCCATGTTTGTCCGAACAGTTTTATTAGGAAACTGGTGACTGTGGGGGGGCTGGACTGTACAGAGCAAATGGACAGAGAGGGGGTCGCCAGGAGAGTTCAAGAATAGGAAGGACGCGGTAAGATCCGGGTCCTCAACCCATCGCTGCAGCGTTACGCTGGTGTTATAAACACAAAGCAGCGAAACGCCTTTTATATACATAGCCGGGGCTGCTTGGATTTAGTAAGAAAGAGACGCAGAATCACAGCAAACTATTTCTATTGTGTCAAGAGATTCTTAGTAATAATATTCAAGCTGCAAGTCATTGTTTTAGCATTGCTCTTGTTTGCTGTTATTTTATCACTTACCTGTAAGCTGATAACACCATCGCCCCTCAATTGTAGGATGCAAGGCCAAGGAAATGATAGACACGGCACGGGCGCAGATTGCAAGAATGGTGGGTGGAAAACCAGAGGACATCATCTTCACCTCCGGAGGCACGGAAGTGAGAATAATCTCCCGCGCTCAGTACATAGGTTTGGCTGCGTAGAACTGCGTGATATGAAGGAGTGAATGCCTAGAATACAATTGAATATTAGTGGGAAAGAGGGTTTTATGAGCGACTGCTACTTACTATGCAGTGATAATAACAAGTAAAGCTGCCACTTGTGGCTGTAGCTTTCCTTCATTCATTGGCAAGAGTATTAGCAAGAGTATACTATCCAAATGTATCATAGAGAACCATTGCCAAACCCCATTTAACTTGCAATGGCTGAAGAATAAATACCTTTTAGTATTTCAAAAGGTCCAAAACACATTTTGTTTCCACGTTTCAGTAGATGTCTGATAAATGATTAATTTACCTTAGGTAGAGAGTATAAATGACATTTACAGTAATACATTTGTATAATCATCACTATTGCTGTGCAGGTATAGCAGAACCTACCAACCAAACTGGTGAACAAACAGCCTGCCAGCTGATGTACATCCACCTCTCCCAAGATGACCAAACCTAGCTGTTAGCCTAGTTTGCCAACATCTGGTGGTTTGCTGGACTAGCTGTTTCACAAATCACCATGTTACAAACCAAATCATAAGTTATTCTAAGTGAGAAAAGAAAACTGAAAGGGACTTAACTATGGGACTTAACTCTCCTTGCAATTCATTTTAACAAGCTTTATCGTAGACTGGCCACAGGGCACAAAGGTCGAATGCCCGGGCGATCAGTGAGTCCTGGCCTATTTTTAATTGTAAATTACAAGTTTTATTGCAAATAAGTACCCATTCCTCAATTAGTTTCGGCCAGTATGTGAGTCCGGGAGCCACGTAAATCATACTATTTGAGACATTGTCTGTGATCTAAACGTTCTGTGTTTTCCAGGCCAACAACATGGTGCTGTTCTCAGCAGTGGAACATTTCAGCGTGGCTACCCCAGGAAGAAGCAGTAATGGAGCAGACGGGGCGCTGCCGCACATCATCACCTCAAACGTGGAACATGACTCCGTGGCACTACCGCTGCTTCACTTGCAGAAGACTCAGAAAGCTGGTATGTTCCATGTTATAAACACAACTAAAGAGGTAGTGTGTGCATTTTCCTCTAATACCCTCCAACCCCCCACACATGACACACACACACGACACAACAGACATAAAGCTATTGTAATGTATTAAAACTCCAAATACCAAATTAGTATGTTTGAGGTTTTGCCAGAGCTAGAAAAATGGGCAGACTGTGTTTTCCTAAAGCAGACCCCATCAGTAAATCCGTAGGACGTTCACTCTTTGTCTACTTCAGTGTTGTCAAGCTTCTTAAGACTGTGAAGGTTCTCATACCTTTCAAAGATATAATTTGGAACTTGTTGGATGTTGGGTAGGGTTATACAAAAAGGAGCTTTCAGTTGGAAAACAGGAGTCTTCTGTATGCCAGAAATTCTCAGGGAACCATCACTTCAGAAAAAGAAGACCACTGTTTCCATGTACTATGCTTTCTCGGTATAAAACATTCTGCAGGATAGTAAGGGGTAAAATGCACTTTAATGTAGAAACACAGGGTTTGATGGCAGATAAGGAACCATTTGGCACATCTAGTCTGGTACATCAAGCCTGATTTGGTCCTTGTCTTGTGTTATATTAAATACAGCCTTATGCCCATCCATGCACCTGCTGGAAGGCTTTACATCCAGTTTTACTTTTCTGAAAGTGTAGCAGATAAATAGAACAGTTTCCAGTCAGAAGTGGTAGAAGCTAATACAGTGAGGGAATTTAAATATGCGTGGGATAGGGATAAAGCTATTCTAAAACCAAGGCAAGACCAGGGGCAAATTAAGGTCTGAGTCTTGCATCTGGAAAAATGGTCTGACTAGATGGGCCAAGTCATCAATGTTTTAGAGAGCAACCGCCTTTTTCACCATGAGTTAGTAAGGAGTGTCTGCTGATGGACCGGATTCTCAGACTTTTTTCTTTCTTATACGTATTTGTTCATGATACCGTAGTGCCCCCCAGTGCTCATTACTAAGAATGGACGTTTGTAGCTCCAGATTAGCCTCTAGTCGGCCATTAACACTGAAAGAGTAATGCTTAAAGTTTTCCATGTGTTACACTGACGTTACTATACGCGTTCTGTGGTTTATCTAAACCTTACACCGTAGTGCTAAACATGCTCATTACTGATGTTTGTGCAATCCAGAAGTGACCTTCGTGCCGGTGTCTACTTTGACTGGTCGTGTGGAGGTGGAAGATATCATTGCAGCTTTGCGTCCCAACACTTGTCTAGTGTCCATCATGTTGGCAAATAACGAAACTGGAGTTATCATGGTGAGTGGACCCATATAACCACATTACGTTCATATTCTTCATTTTGGTCACTGTATTGTTGTTTCATTAGAAAACACCTGCCTCTGAAATGACATAGGCGATAAATTAATCTATATACATACATATGTATCTGTATTCCACTCTTGAAATAAATGCATTCAAACCATATCAGGCGATATTTACTATCTACTCTCTTTCCGCAGCCTTTAGGTGAGTTGTCCCAACATTTGGCTTCTATTTCCCAAAAACGGGCTGCGCAGGGGCTTCCCAAGATTCTACTGCACACCGATGCTGCCCAGGCTTTGGGGAAGGTGGAGGTTGATGTCCAGGAGCTGGGTGTGAATTACCTGACGATTGTAGGGCACAAGGTAACAATCATTGCGTGGTCTTCCAGTACACACATGGAAACTGTGGGGTGCACCTGAACTTCCGATCACAAGTGTGGACAATGAATAGTAAAGTTTCTGATATATTGCGGTGCGTAACACACAGGTCAGTTGGCGGACACTGAACAAAGTGTATCAAGATGTGTGTGTAAAAGCACACCGTATTGTATGAGTTCTCAGTAGCCTACAGAAATAATGTATAGGTCTTTTTAGTTCCACAAGAAACAATAAATTGCAATATATTATGTGATTGATCAGCAGCAATGATACACAATATTTAACATGGGGCAACAGCCACACTCCATCCAAAAATAATTGTTTAAACAGATGGCGCACCAAGGCTTTTAATATTTTGCCTTTGTTTTGAAACAGTTCTACGGACCACGTATCGGTGCCCTGTACGTGAATAGCGTTGGTCAGACGTCCCCTCTGCTTCCGATGCTGTATGGAGGAGGACAGGAGCGCAACTTCCGCCCGGGGTGAGAACTGCCCCTTGCGTTGTTTTGCACCGACACGTGTGCCCTTTTAAAATGGAACGTAACTCAATATATTATAGCTCTTATTTACCGAGTTTTCTCTCGCAGGACAGAGAACACGCCAATGATTGCTGGGCTAGGGAAGGTGAGCTGCTGGGACTGGCTACCTGCCTCTCGTGTGTAATGGTCCGCTGTTTGGGATTAACGTGTATTGGCCTTATAATTCACAGATCTATCACCTTTTTATCATTTGTTTGTTTTAGGCTTCCAAACTGACTGATCTACACATATAATAAGTGTTTTGTTATAAGTAACTTGAAGTCTCCAATCCACTATGCCAGCCAATGAAAGCCAAAAGTAGAAAAAGATATGCAGGCATGTTGTTTGTGTTTATATTACTCACCTGTTCTTCATGTTCAGCTGTGTACTCCTTGTATTAGATGCTGTACAATACAATAACCCGTGCCATTATTTTGCATTTACTAGTTACAGATTTCATTAATTTTCGCCACAGGCTGCAAACTTGGTGTCCTTACACATCAGTTCATACAATGCACATATGACGAGTGTGCGGGATTACCTGGAGCAGAGGTTAGAGGTGAGAAGAGTCCCTATGAAATAACCCATGTTTCATATGCAGTCTCTATTTTGCTTTAAATGAGAAAAACCATAGGATGAAAAATATCTTTAAAGGCTCAGACCTTCTGTCCTTGGTTCCTGGGTTCAGGGAAGCCGCAAGCCTATGCCTTTCATGTTTAAATAATCTTAATGTGTTAACCTCTACCACATCTGCTGAGCAGCAGTTCCACTTCTCTACCTCCCTGTGTATCTACTCTTGAAAATGATTCTTTTCTTATGACCATGCATTTTCGATATAATGTTAAGCCTCTTGCCAGTAAGCAGAGTCATTGTATCGGATGTGGATGCAAAAACCTTTTTACTAATCAAGGGTCCATAATATGCCGGCAAGTGCCCCATTCCCCTTATGCCAAGTCTTGTGGTCCCAATGACTACTGTCCAGGGGGGCATTCTAAAATCACTGGATTTTATTCTGATACGGCTCTTCTTTTGATAATTATCGGTACGTTACTGTAATTTCAGTAATTAAAAAGTGGCAAAAGTATGACTTGCATATTAGATTCCACATACAAGTAGTAAATATGTCTAAAGGAAAAACTATGGTCATTTCTAGAGCAGAAAGATAATGTTAGCTCAGCTGTCACAACACTCTGACTTGAATTCTTTGTATTCAGAACCCCGTGGCTCTCTGCAGAATCCATAAGGAACGGCCAGGATGCTCTGACCTTGTTGTATAAGCATTTTCTTTCTAAATTTACAGGCTGCCTTTGGTGAAAGGATCTGTTTTAACTCTCGCTTCCCTGGCACAGAGCGGCTTCCAAATACCTGCAATGTATCGCTGCTGAGACCATCCATTCTAGGTAATTGTTTCCCCAAATGTATTGTAAAACAAGCCATGATCCCACGTTTTCCTCACTAGCCTTTCAATACTTTACACTCAAAGCCAGTGTGGTTACAAAGGTGAGCCAAGTACTAAAAAGTTCCAGAGCCCAGGTGTTTCACACTAATGTTAACCCTTCCTTGTTAATTCACATAACTCCTGTCTGCGCCGGTATTAGCCGTTCATGAAATGTAAAGTTGTGCCTTTTGGCAGGTCGCGAGTGGCTGTCCCGGTGCCGTTACCTGCTGGCTAGTGTTGGAGCTGCTTGTCACTCAGACCGAGGAGATAGGTGAGCCTTGGAACCATCGCATCTGAAGAATATCAATCACGTGGGGATGCAGTAAAACATGCCGGTCCCGTGTGCATTTTTATAAATCATTCCATTACACAAACAAGTATTTCATACTGTGGAGATTGGGACAGTAATGACTACTGTTTTATTGTAATGAATTGTATATAGAGCACCTAGATATATTGAGTATATATATATGTCTTAACAGCCCATCTCCAGTGCTGCTGAGCTGCGGGATACCCCATGAAGTGGCACGGGGGGCAGTGCGTCTTAGTGTAGGAAGAGAGACTTCTAAGGAAGATGTGGACCTGATCATCAAAGACCTTCAGAAAGCTGCACAGCATTTTGAAACACAGCAAACACAGTGAAAGGAAGGCCTTCAGACCCAAAACGTATTGTGTTGGAGGTGTTGGGGGGGCATGGGTGTCTGTACAGATATAGGAAGGTGACCATTAGGTCATGGGGTAAATGCCCCTTTTCACAGGGTGCGGGTTTATTTCGGGAGAATGGGGACCATAATACCAAACTTTTTTGGTTTTTTGATTGTGTCGATAGATTTAATCTGGTCATATTATGAAATTGTCATGAAATGGAGGAATCGGAATCTGAAGCATCACTATCTGGCCGTTCGGTCTAAATGGCATAAACTGAGAATTGCATTACATAATGTTGTTTGTATGTATTTGGATGCTATATACTGTAGTAACATATGGTATACCATGGAAATGGCTTTTAACCTGAACCTGCTCTTTTAATGCATAACTTTAGCAGTTGGCTTTCAAATCAAAAGAAACGCCATTGTGAATAACATGAATTCCAACATACATCTCCGTTAGATACATTATTGACGAAGAAGCTGAATTCTGCAGTTATATGTAATCTGATGCAGATGTAAACATATCAATTTAGGTAGATATCCTGTAATATTTGAACGAAACAAGAGTACCGGTGGAAAGAGACCTCGGCTAGTCATCTTTTTGTGTTGGGCAAGAACACTATTCTGCATTTGCCAACATGTTTCTTCCCTCTTAATTGAATGGCATTAAACTAGGGCGACCAAAGCAGACCAGCCTGCCCTTTCCTCTGGTACCTGATCATATCCGCCATGTTTTCCAGGACACATGTATATACCGGTATACGAGGCTTGGGCAGATCCCAGTCCAATTATTATGTAATAATATCTGTGGGAGGCAAGGAGAAGCCAAATGATCTCCATGTGTAACACACCGAATAGCAACCATGTACTAATCAGAATATTCATTAGAATTTCCATCAAACGAGCTGAATCTATTTTGGGAGACATTTTCTGTTGAAGAAGCGTAATGGGACTTAAAATATTCCGACTTTAAAAGCAGTTGATTTTATAGGTTGTTGTGAGCTTGTTATAAGATCTTATGGGAAGAATGTAATGCATTATTATTTATATAATTTACAAAGCACCTTTGTATTCGGTAACCCTGTAAAGCGGGTAAACAGGCAAGCAGTACCATCACATACCAAAAAGTGAGCGGGGCCAGCATCTAGGATCTATAATGCCGTTATATAGAAATATTTTAAGTGACGGTATGAGGCAGGAGATTTTAGTACTGAATGCACGGGAATTTAATCATGAGCAAATCGGTTAATCAAGATGTGACGTCCGTGGAGAGGTGGTCCTGGGCAATGCTTAGAAATGTAGGAAATGAGGGCTAGCTGGGGTTGGCTGGTCAAATAATGGTGATTGCTTGACAAATAGAGAAGATGTCAAAATAAAATATTTGTATTGTTTGAATACCATTCTGCATTCTTTGTTGTATGTTGGCTTTTTTATTGCCTTGTTTGTAAACATCTCTGGTATTTTACTTGGCTTGGTGAGGCCAATACCCATTTTCAAGAGGGAAGTCCGGGAAATCAGATTTCTGACCGGTAAGTTGCGTGTCTTTTTCACTCGCGTTTCACCTCTCACAGGCTGTGAGCAGCGAGATATGATGTCATAGTCCAGTTCACAGAACTCCGAGGATCTAATGTGACTTTATCCAGAAGTTAATGTATTTTTTAGTGATGCAGTGGATTTTTGAAAAGTATATTTATTATTTACGCTGACACATATTCATTTAATTCTTTCATTAGACAATGAAATGTAATGGACACTGTAAGTTTCCTTAATCTTTAATGGTCCTGTGGACAATATTCAATTGCTTGTAGCTGTAAGGATATCACACCTCTACACGCCAGCAGCTCTAAGGTGTCTGCTTTAAATGCTAATGTTAATGCAAGTGATCGCAGTGAGCTTCTCTATCCCAGGTAGATTTTTTTCCCCAAAATGGTTCCCATTCAGCATTGGTGGAGGTATTTATGCATATATGTTTTTATATTGTTTTAAATAATATTAATCAACACAGTGAAATTGGTATTGTTCCACCAATATATTATTCAACTATAATGCATAAGTAAGTCGGTGACCTTGCATTAAAGCTATCTTACAGATTTAACCATGCATTATACAGAGATAACAGTTGTTCAAAAGTGTTAACCCTTCATGAGGCATAATGAAGGTACAGGTTCAAAGATACACACATGACACTTTTATTCAATGGATGAAACCATACATGTACAGTAGTTTATTAACCAAATAAAAATGCATGCATATTATTACGGGACGCTCAAAGCTACCTGTCGCAGCTTTAAGGACATGTTCAACTGGGTTAGCCCGCTAGAACAACCTGCATGGCATCACGTTGATTTATAGTTCCTGATATGCTTTTATACAGAGAATAACTAAAAAAAACAGCATATTAACCCTTTCCTCAACAATTAACCTTTACTCCAATATGCCTTCAGCACACTAACATTAACCCCTGTGCATCACAATTCTCTTCCCAGCACTACAAAAGCAATAACATTTTTAATGCAGAAATATATGAAGTTTGGGAAACAGGGTGTTGAGTAGACTGTCGTACAGCCCAATGTATATTTGTAGGATGTGTAGATATAGTTTCCTTTACAGACGTCACTCCCTAGATCCATATTTCACGCCGTATGTAAGTGGAAAGTCTTTTATGTATTATTATGCTACATGTTCTACACAGTTTAAAAAAAAAAAGCCTCAACAGCAGGACCAAAGCTCTAACCTCGTAACAATGGTGGGAGTTACTTGACACTCACACACTCCATGTATCCTTTGACTAAGGATCTCATGTTACTTTCATTTGCCAGAGACTTAAAGAATGGAATCGGTTTACAGAGATAAACCGCAGGGTACAGAGCCCCTATCAACTCCCCCTTTGTAACAATTATAGAGCTGCAGGATATGATCGCTTAGAGTGATCCAACAGCAGTTATCGACAGATAAGCGGCGGTTACTATGTACTATCTACTCACTAAGTAAATAGAAGACGCTGTTTTCAGTTAGTCCTTTGTGCAATTGATACCATTGTTTTGTGATTAATACTATTGGATTAAACACCTCCTGGCCAATACTAGAGTAACAAAGTAACATGTTTGTGTAGAGACAGCGCAATGAAAAAAGAATACTCGTTAAAGTGATAGCTGGGAGTATCCACTTAAACCATGAATTGTAATTCAACTGATGGATGAAAAGCTGACTATTCAGCAAATCTTTTAAAATGATATGATGAGCCAGCTACTTGTCAGAATACTTTAGTAAGTGCAATGTGAACTCCTATACCGTTGGACAAGTGGAGATATATTTTTAGACGCCACACATTTAACCGTATGATAAGAGAGCTGGAGAGAGGAAGCGTATGATAGCAGATTTAAGGAATTCGTACATACTGTAGATACTCGTCAGAGACGGGCAGTAATCAGATCCCGATAGAAACAGCTGGCTCTCCAATAAAAGGTTTGCTAATGTTCCTACTAAAATGTTGCTAATGTTACCAATAGTTAGCACATATCGATAGTATCTGCGGAATGTGCAGAAAACATTGACTTCGGTCTTCTAGATGCTGGATGAGGCAGTGAGAATTGGTGACCGAAGCAGCTTTTTAGCACTTGATTGTCAGTTGTTGTCACTTAGTAGTCAAGACAACTTCCAAACAAAGCTTAACATCAGAAAATGTGATAATACCCGATATGCCCCGGTGACATATGTCGTCCTATCTACACATAAAGGACAAGTCCAACTGCTGCACTTATTATATCCGTGTAACCATAGCATACATTAAATGATAATCTGTGCAGTGGTTAGCCCTTCTGCATATACTGTTTTAAATGTAGTAAATAAAAATGAAAAAAAGGTTATCAGCTGATACTTTGTTAATTCCATTGGTCTATGCCTGGTCTATGTAGTTTGCCAATGAGTTGGGCTTGGATTAAAAGTCTGGCAATGGGTGAAAGCGGGTGGTTGGGAAGGGACGCTACAGGTTAGAGTGACTTCTGTTCACACTTTACGTTCTCATGCATTGGCCAGTGTATTTCCCAATGACCGCCGTCTGCCGACTAATCTCACTATTCATCTCGAATGGTTGGCGAGCTAGTGGCTGCTATCATAACAGATTACCTCTAGTGCACATTTAGTGATGGAGAGTGTTCGAACACAACTTACACAGTGTTACAGTGACTAACATCATAGGACCCGCACAGACACACAGTACTAAAGTGCCGAGAGGTCAAATTTCTAGGGAGCTGCCAAATTTCCAGCTTAAATATTAATGGGAACAAAATCAGTGTGAGAGGGAGACTGATTCTCTGCTGCCTGCCCTTCAGTCTGAGCCACCTTCATTACATTACATCACATTTATTTATATAGATTCCGTAGGGTCGGTAGGATACATTTAAAATCACACACAACTGCTACCAAACGATATGAGGGTCCAGCCTTTGCGATCTTACAATCTCCTTCTAGATCTATCTGTTTGCACTTATACTTAAATAAAGAACTGTTGTGCACAAAGGTTTGTGTTTCATATCAGTAACCAAGTTATTTCCACCCATGTAGAATCCATAGGTTCCAGATTAACAAAACCTGGATATGTACTAGCGCAGATGGATCTGATACTGCAGATGGAGTGTTAAGTATAAGGAGCCATTAGAACATGAGTATTTTGGCGTTAAGTACGCATCTACGACAACAGTTCCCATATTTTTTTGGTTGGTGATCAATATGCTTCCCTTATCATATATGGAAGAGTCATCTTTTGACTGAAATTCTCTATTGGATCATGTGGCTTCTTCTGCTCTATGTTGGTGGAAAGATGTTTTGTTATGTGATTTAAAATGCTTTATTAATGAGAGGTAAAAGCACTCAACAGGTAAAAAGTATAATAATTTAAAAACGACAAAACTAATAATTTGCAATATTGGAGTAGGACTGCCATGGTGGTGCTACCATCTTAGACATTAAGCTGCTATTAAGGGCCACCTTCATATCTTGAGACCTTCTCCTTTAATATCTTCCATCGTTTGCCATGATAAATATGATGAGGCACCCGCTAAGATTAAGAAGTATGTCATTGTGTTTAATATTTACGAGAGTTTATGTAGAAGCTCTGACTCCTCACATTAGCGTGTTCTGCTGGTATTAGTTGGAACTCTCTTTTGTATGATCACAATGATGTCGCTGACCCCAGTGATTGCCATCTAGTGCACGAAAGGCTAACTTAGAAGTCTTGTAAGTACACTAAGCGTCAGACAGACATAGCTTTCCAAATGAATGTGTCACTTTTCCCGTCGCACTTGTGTGGTGGAAGTCTCTCCTTCTCTCGACTCTATGGGAGCTCTGGAAGTCCTTTCTTCCTATGACCTTTGGCCAAGGTGCTCTATGTGCGTCTCATTTCATTAATGAGCCGGAGGTAACACGGATCTTGCCGTGTAGTTACATGATCTCTCTGTCTATCGTTGCGCGGCTTGTTTTTTATAGGCAATGTAGAGGAGGAGAGAGAGGTGGTTCAGTGGTACAATGGCTTCAGGTAAAATTGCCCACATGCCAGTTGTGTGCCTCCTCCTTTGAGATATCCAACACCAGGTTCTCCCCCTCCTTTCCTACATATCTGTTATTATTGCTACACAATCCCTTCCCTTGTCTTGCCAAGCAGGCAGTGCACCTGAAAGATGTGTTAGCAGGAGGGAGACAGACAGGCGTGTTTGGGACAGATGAGTATCAGAGACAGTCCTGGGTGCTTTTGTAGAACAGCCAAGCAGGTGGTAAGCAAACATTCCCATTAAGTAGATTAATGATGTGTGAAAGTGCACATCATGTGCGTTTGAGGGGCTTTGTGAAGAGACACCCAATTAAATATGTTTGATAAGCAGAAGTCATGTAGAAAAGCATTTTTGTTTTAAGAATTGTTGATCTGTGTTAGGAATTATTGGGCTTTTGGCGATTCGTGTTAGATGCATATCTCTGGTGTGATTATGGAGCCTGTGGACCAAGCAGTGATTTCAGAGGATAAAGTTGGAAGAGGTCTCCAGAAAGCCAAAATCACAGCGATCTTCGCCAGCAGCGTATGTGGACTTTAATTTTAACTCTTTGATTTGGATCCTTTTGCCTCCTGTCGTTTTTTTTCCCTTCTCTCCCCTGTCCCTTTGATGGCTTTGTATTTAAAAAAAATATTTATTCCTTTTGTACTGAATTTCTCTAAAAGTCCTCTTTGAAACAAAAAGTTTCTCCCTAATGCTACTTCATCTATATACATAACCCAAATGATACATTCTCTTTATATTATTAACTGTAGTATGTATATATTTGGGGTACCTTACAAATGTCCTTGTTTTTGAAAGAAAAGTAAATTTTATCCGTTAAAATAACATGAAACGGATCAGAAATCCAGCGCAAATGACTATTGTAGCTGGAAACAGCTGGTTTTTAATGGAATATATTCGTAGGTGTACAAAGGCCCTTATCACTCCCATCACTCCTGAGTTCCAATGCCACGTTGTGTTCGCTAATCCAAGTTCAAGTTTAAAAGGCTTATTGATCGTTAGCAATTATGTGAGGCTTCCTTTTTAAGCGTCCCCAAACAGTAGTGTATATCCCACAGCTTTTGCACTCATTACAGTGAATTACCCTCTGCTGTTTGATAATTATGAGAATGGCAACAACAAAAACTAACAAGTCTGCTAACTGAACGAGAAGCATTTATCCACAGGATGTATGATTTTCCATAGCATTGACAGAAGGCTATAGTGTATTTGTATGATGCATCTCGGAGTTTATAGTGCATGTGAACACTTTGTTTATGCAGATTTGTATACTATACTAATAGTGCTGCCGTCAGGATCTCGTTTGTCTTTGTGCGCACCTCTGTCTGTTCCTGATGGTGTCCATAAAGTTCATATCTCTCTACTCTGTCTTTGTCTATGCTTGGTCCAGTGCTGTATCTGTATCTACGTCCCTTTCTCTCTGCTCCTGTCATTACATCCTCTTGTCTCTTATCACTCACTGTTCGTTTACTTCTAGAGAGGTGGACGGGGGGAGCAAATGGAAACGCTAACGGATGTTTTACAACTCCCCGACAAATCTAGAATCAGTCAGTGTCTTCAGAAAGCCAGAATCACTGGGATCTTCTTACAATCGGTGAGTCATCTTACATGAAATAGTCCTTTCTCTTTTTAGCATCAAATTAGCCCGTAGAAAACACATATTGTGGTCTCTTGGAGTTACAAAATTAGCATTTTGTTCTCATTTGACTCCTCCCCACCTGCCTTTTCTGAAAGCAGGGAGCATACCATGGTATGCTTCTTGCACAAGTCCTGTAGAACTCCCATTATAGTGAACGGGAGCTGCGATTCGTGTGAAATCAGTGGGAGTAGCAGCAGCGAGCGACATGAATGCTTTCCAAACACTAATGCGTTCCCAGCATACATACTATTAAAATTATTGTAATGGAAGTACTAAAGAGCATGTGTGAGTGTGCATACCAGGAGAGGGCTGCCACCTTTGGCCCCATGTGGCCCCCTGCCCCACCATTCTGTATTAGTCCCCAAGGTAATCTACTTCTTAGTGACCTTACTACCATTGAATTTACCAACTGCACATCTTTATGTCCACCAACAATGTATTATTTTAGGGGGAACGACTTGATACAAGCTCAAATCGGATAGAAGACAGCCAGGCTGATTTAGATGCTTTAGTGCCCACACATGATGAACAAGGGCGTCTGATACCAGAGTGGAAAAGACAGGTGATGGTGCATCGGCTTCAAGCTCATCTAGAAGATGAGACCAAACAGGTAGGGGCTCAACTAGGAATGAGTTGTTTAAATAGAATATTTAAAGAAATGGACACGGTAGAGAGGCCAAAGGAATGGACATTGAGGTGAGAGTGTTAAGAAGGGAAATAACATGGGACGTAAATGGCAAAAGAGATGGAAGAGAACTAAATTAACAAAAAAGGCCCATAAAGGAAAAAGTACAATTAAGGAAAAAATAAAAGCATAGGAGAGGTAAGAAATGATAGGGATAACAAATTATTTTGCATTAGAAAGAACTAAAAGGTGACATTATCAGGGGCCAGTATCACAATAGATGTATTTAGTTTTAGGTAAAATTGTGATGGTGATAACTTACCACATTATGTTTTAGATTTTTGCTTTGCGTGATATACTGTACTCTTCTGTTGAACAGGGTGAATGGAGGTATTCTCATGCTAGGAACGCTATGCTGGGCCCGTATGGTGAACTAGTGACTGAGGAGGAACTTCGTATACTTGATCTGCAAATGGAAGGACTTCGCTGTCGCAGGGAATGTCAGCGATATGAGCAAGAGCTTAATCGCCAGGTCCAGCAGCTACAAGCTCTGCTTCCTGCGCCCATTGTTAATGTCAGCCTTAACACCCAACTTCTCCAGAAGAGAGAGGATGCAGACTGGTGCACTTGCATGTCGCAAGTAGTCAATAGTATGTCTCAACTTCTCTCAACAGCTAGCGGAATTCCAGGAGAGACAAAGGAAGTAACAAAAGCTCGTAGGAATCGATCTCCTTCACCATCTCCTATGAGAGAGCTGCTACAGTGTGGGGTCTCTGTGCGGAGACTAAAAGTTCAGTTCGAGAGACAACAACCGCGCAGTTTGCCGCATGTGAACATGTCCAAGGTGACAACAGAAACAGAGGATGCCAGTGATTCAGGGGTGAGTTCAGCTGAATCTCCCTCTCTTAGAGACTCTCCTATACCTCCAAGGACATTAAGGAAAGAGCGCATTGTCCTCTTGTTTCTAAGCCACTGGAAGAGATCAGCATATTCCTTGCATGCAAGGAATGTGGGAGATTTGGAGCTGCAGAAGGCAGTAAGGGAAAATGAAACACACAAGGATATACTCAATACTAATGATGATTCTAACAAAAAACAAAGTGCGGAAGGAAATGATTGTGAAGCAACAAAGAATCTTGACACTGGAATATCAAATGGACATACTCCAGAGAGGGATCCTACTACAAAAATACTAAAGACGGTCTTAGACAGTAATGGCTGTGAGGCTGGGATGTCCCAGAATGCAAATAACACTGACGAATTAACAAGGAATAGGCAAGAGCCTTCAGAGGGCCAGGTCTCACCTCGCATGGGTGATCTACTGAATCAACTACTAAGGCAAAGGACCACTGTCCAGCGACTGGTTGGAAGTTGGAGGTCAGTGCAACCAAGTAGCACTAATTCTTCAGAGAAGCAATCTGTTGTAAAGTCTCCTGAGCACTTTCTGTCAACATCTCGCAATCCAACATCTCTGAATCATGACAGCCTGACTCTCGACTTATTCATGCTTGGATACTTCCGACTTCTTGAGCAAGAACTTCCAGAGGAGGAAAGGCGGATGAGGCACCTCCTCTGCTTTGAGGTTTTTGATCAGCTGGAACGCCATGGATGGGCAACAGCCAGAGATTTCCACTGCACTGTACTACAGGAGATAGCAACTGGACGTAGGACATGGTCTGATGGATTTGAGGATGTCAAAGCTCGCTTTTTTGGACCTAGTGCTGAAAAGAAAGAAGAAATTAACAATAACCCCCATATTTCAGACAACCATGATATATGTAAGTTCATTGAGAGAAGCTTTGCATTCTGGAAAGAGAAAGAAGCAGAACTCTTTGGATCGGACACATAATCACTTTGTATATATTGTGCTAGAAAAAACAACACTAGAACAAAATCACTCCCAAGAACAATAAGTAAACTCCAAACTGATTGCTTCTAAACAGTAATAAATAAAATATTGCGTTAACTGGTAGCTTTCTAAAAGTTAGGAACTTTGCTAGTCAAACTGAAGTAGAATAACTAAAATACATCGTCACCAATTGTACCGCAGCCCTCATGAAAAAAATTCTACCTTAAATAAATGGACTAGAAATAGTATTTTTCTAGACGTTTTTACTCTTACCTTCAGTACATTGGATACATACGCTGCTTGATAATTTAAAGTCGCTGGTTCCAATATAGTTTATTCAGCATAATATGAAATGGTATGGACTGGTTACTTGCTAATTTTCAAATAATCAAACTAAAACAATGGCCACTTATAAAAAGGCTACTGAAATAAAAAGAAGTGATGGTCATTTTTATCAGTTAAAATAATAAAGTTATTTATTTAAAATATATATGTGAAAGAGACTAAGTTAGTGTGCAATATGGGTGTGAAAATTCATAAAAATTGCCTCTACTTTATCTATAATAGGTTTCCGCGCATTACTTGAATACACAGGTGGTTCTCTGTCTTTGATACATGACCATGGGACAGGTAAGGGACTTTGAGGTATTTGTGTGTTTAACTTTAAAATGAGTAGGAGGGGGCTGGCTAAGAGGGCTTTGGAATGTAAGGGGCAATCTGCCATCGAGTGGAAGGGCTATTAATAATCACAGCAGCTCTGAGCTCAGTCACATACTAGAAATACTCCTTCCACGAAACAGCTGAGTAACCGCGAGGAAGCACTCAACCAAGGACTCGTACGCATCTCTAGCCTGGGTATAGGCTGCGTTTTCATAAGTGGTAAGTAAAGTCTATAATGCATATACCGGGTATATGACTTTTATTGCTAGTTAGGAAACATTTTGTAGCTGGAATAATTACCAAGTGCAGCGTTTGTTAAACTCTTCTTGAGCTTAAATGTCAGGTTCACCAATATATATTTTAAGTGTAGTTTTTACATATACTTTCTATACAGTGATTAATACAGCACTTATTGTGAGTTCTCATTTTATCCAGACGCACTTACTTCTTCAGACGGCCGGTGGCCTTAAAGTGACAGGGCCATTTAATCATCACCCTGTATATATATATATATAGTATATAAGTATTGTTGCTGTGTATATATATATATAAATTGTGGTAATTTGTCTGTAATTTTAAGCTTCCGATGACATAACGACAATACCAAATTGTGTTGAGTAGGAAATGCGTTGTATGTATGCCAGTGTTTATTAACAATATGTATATGTTACCTAATAATTTGTTCGCCCCACTCACCAATTAGTTTTGCGTTATTGCTATTATGCTAATGATGCAACCTATATTGGCTTCTTCCCTGCGTAATACATTACATAAAGGGCAGTGAATCTGGAGAGATTATGAACAAGCAAAATAGCCAGGAACAAATAAATGTAGTATGTAATAATCTTTTACTAATATATACCGTATATATTTGTACTGCCCAGCAAAATTACTAAGTCCTTTTTCCCAGGCAGCATATCTGTAAGTGTGGCCCGTATAATGATCATGTCTGTTACTTGTGTAGCTGTCACAAGGTGTTACGAAGATTAAGCACAACATATTCTTAATGACTATGACCCTGTTTCACTCTTCTGGTGCAAAGCGTTGTGCATGACTGATTAGCATAGTACAAAAAAATGAATCCTGCAATGGCATAATAAGTTACTTTTTGGGCTCCTGGTCCATTAGTAAATAATCAGGGTTGTTATAAAGAATTATATTGTTTGATTTATGTACTGTACAATGTAACACTCTCCATGATCTATCTCCATGATCAGACTAAACTCTCCCAGCTGTTGACCCAAGGTATCCAGCCTACTCACTATAGGTTCCGGATGTGGTATAAGTTTAGCTGTGTGCAAACAAAAAAACATCAGCCGCCACTTAAAAACAGTATGACAATATCAGTTTGGTGAAAATGTTGCAAGGCAGGCACCCAAACATAGGGCGGTGGTCCACAGGGACCCCTCATAAAATGTCATCAATTTTACGAGAGGTGTCCCTTATATACCCTTTCTAAAATATCATTTTAGAATAATCTTGTGTTAGTATGTTGACACACACAGGTTAACTGAGAATCAGCTGCTTTACACACATGCATTTAACCCATACTTGCTCGAATACATATTTTAGTGAGAGTGATATAACGCAGTAGTAGACAAACATATTCTTTGGCATCCCTGTTTGTGTCTCCATTTTAGATGGCATTGTCTGTTACTCAGTTATTGAGGGATTGATTTCCAAGCACAATTTCTGTTTTGCCTTGCTATTTTATCTATTTATTTAGGTCCCTTTTATTTATTTATTTAGGTCCTGCAACTCATACATACCACACAAGTGCTTAGACAGGAGGGGCATCAGTGGAGGAAATAGGGACTCGGGGACTACTAAGTAGTAGAAAGTAGACTTGTGCGTTCGTATTCGGGCGAACATGAAAGCGAACACGAAGGGTCCATTTTCGCTGTTCAGCATGAATACCGAACATACGAACATCTTCACGTTCATCTTTGTTTACTAATCTCCCTGGTCCCTTCCCCATCTAGCCTAGCTTATCTACACAGAATCACAGGGGTTAACGGCACTTGCACTTCATCAGTTGATGGCAGAGGAGGCCCCTGCCGCCGACCAATAGAGTTGCTTGTATGGACCTTTAAAATTCTGGTGCCAAAGCTGCTGCGTAGTGCAATGTTACGTTAACCCCATATTAACCCCTTCTACAAAAAACGAAGAAAAAAAAACTAACACGAAGAATGTACACGAATATTTGTGGAATACGAAGATTTTTTTCCCCGCGAAGACAAACATGAAGAGTTGGCCGGCGCCCAAGTCTAGTAGAAAGAAGGCGGTAGTTCTGCCACTTTACAGATCACTGGTCAGATGTCCCCTACAGTATTGTGTACAGTTCTGGGGACCCCATACACACAATGATATTGACATACTGGAGAGAGTTCAGAGGACAGCTACTAAAAAGGAAAATGGCCTGCAGGATAATATATCAAGAAAGACAAAGGGATCGTAATATGTATAGCTTTGAGGAGAGAAGAAAGAGGGGAAATGTGATCGGAACATTTAAATACTTAAAGGCATTTAACAAAGTGCAAGCTAACACCCCCCACCACACACACTCTAATGCCGGGTGCTAATACCGTACAATAACAAATGCACACATGGTCATGCCATACAGAGACACACACTCACCTTATCAACATATGCTCACACACTCTATTATATTACACTAACACACACTCACCCTAAAACCATACACGTAAAACACATGCACCCTCCAACACCTTACACTAACACACATCACAGATTGTATGCTTACACATTACATGCATGCACACTCTGTCCCATCCCTCTTACATCTCACAGAGCCCTGTCTTCACTGCAGCTTTGTACTCTCGATGCGAGCAGCCACCTAACACTGCAGGGAATGTAATACGTATTATAGGACCCCATTTGACACCTTGGTTACCTGGGTGCCTCAGTACTGCTCATTGCACCTGCCTTACAATGTCCCTGGATGAGAGTTTATTTCAAATGGGGAGAGGGGATGGTGGGTAGTGTATAGTGTATGTAAGGACTCTCACATGGGAGCGACGGTTAGGGATGGCTGGATGAAGTAGTATAGAAGTACAGACAAGGGTGAGGCGGAAAACGAAGTCAGGACCGTCCATAGGGACTGGGTAGGCAGCAAACAGGCAACAACGGGAAAACAGGCGGGCAGAGTTCATGCAATAAATTAGTAAACAGGCCAGGGTCAGTGCAAGGCAGCAGGCAGAGTAGAATCAGGAGCAAGCCGAGGTCAGAACCGAGGAATCCACACAGCAGAGCTTAGGCAAGGGAATGGGAACAGAGGAACACACTGGGTGAGCACACTGTAGCTTGGAGAACAATCAAGCACTGGGGTCTGAGATAGGAGGGTTTATATAGTGAGTGCTCACTGGGAGTTACTGAACAGCCCCTAAGCCCAATCCTTCTCCTCTCTTGTGATTAGTTGGTGCAGAGGGAACCTCCCTCCTCTTTTGGTGGGACCATCCTCCTTTCAGGTTCTTTGGGTACCTTTACACACCCCCTAACTGTGTTTACATGCTACTGCGATCAAACTGCCTTGTAAACAGGCCGCACTAATCAAGTGAATCTGGGGATGTGGCCTAGCGCTGCGTTCTGGCGTGGCAAACCGAGGGTCTGGAGGGCCTTGGTGCAAGGTAAGGGACCCCTGTGGTGGCAACATAGATGGCTAGGGGCCGGACAGTGTGTATGTACATATATATATATAATTGTCTACACTGTTTTTCTGACCCACTTAATGTTATTTTAATGGACAAAATTTGTACTTCTTTGGAAAACAAGGAAATTTCTAAGCGACCTCAAACTTTAGAACGGTAGTGTGTATATGCATATAGTGTTATAGAATCAGTGTGTGTGTGTTAGTGTATGTTGTATCCTGTGTGTACGTCTATAGTGTTAGCATGCGTGTATGTGAGTGTCTAGTGTTAGCACATGTCTGTGTTACTGTAAGATGTTAGCATTTCTGAGCATATAGTGTTAGCACGTGTATGTCTGCTCCTGTATGGTGTTATAGAGTGTGTGTTAGTGTATGGTGTCAGCGTATGGTGTTAGAGTGTATCTTAGTTTATGGTGTTAGCATGAATATGTGTCTGTTAGTACTTGGTTTAAGCGTTTACCTGTGTCTGTCCGCTAATGGTATTGGCAAATTATTGGGTTAGCTTAGGCTTAGTGGCACCTGGTAGAGGTGAAAGGAGAAAAAAGTACTTAAATGCATTTCTGTATAAATGCACTATGTTAGAGAGAGTGGGTGACAGAGCAGGTTTGTATGTTAGTTACGGCTAACCCATATGAGTGTTAAAAAATTGTATTATTGTTTTTTGTTGTATGTGACAATTAATATATAATTAAAAATGATTATTACTGCAGGTATGGTGGTTGATCTCAGTCACTGCTTAGAGTGAATGATGGTATCTTTGTTAATAAAGGTTTATAACATTTGCTATGAGATGTTCTTTGTGCCTTGACCATACGCTCAATACAGATTACCTACTTACAGTGTAGAAGCTCTAAATCTATACCTGTAGTTGGAGCTATAGTATGTTCTGGGAAATTGCATTAAGTTTTAATTAGAATGTCATACTCATTACCCGAGAAATATTAGTAGCACACAAAACAACTGACACAAACAATAGGTGGAAGCAGTGGTGGGAGGGATGGCGTATAGGAAGGTATAGCTGCTTTATATAGAGAAGGCTTCTCATCTCTGCACAAGTAACGTAATATTTATTAACCTGGCTGTGGAATATGTGAGTTTCAAGAACATTATTACGTCTATGCTTCGTAAATATAAATACGCCATATGATTTGTTATAAATTTAAGGTTTGCCACTACCTTTCCTGTTTGCTTACTTAGCATTTTTCTTACAAGTTATCAGCTTGATGCAGAAAACATATGAGAATATAAAAGGATAAACCGGCCCGGACGTACCTAGCAGAAAAGCTGAAATCGTTTACTTGTATTAGAAATCTATTGTATAGATTTCAACATAATTTTGTGTGGAAATGCATTTGCCCCTGTCTGATTTTCTGCAATGTTGTTTGCCCAAATTAAAGAGGACACCCCTAGTAAGCTCAAACCTATTGAAAGGGATTATAAAGAGTTTGATAGATAATGAGACATAATTTGGGCCATAAAGTTCCAAGGTCACGTTGTGCAACATTCAAAAGACATTTCTGAACATCCCAAGAAAGCAGTTAATGCATACGTGTCTGGAAAGGGTTACACTACCATGTCTGTGGTCACAAAGGATCCCTAAAGCAATAACTAGGGGTCTACAGGCCTCTCTCGCTTAAACTAAGATTATGACTCTTTTTCATGCTTACACAACTTCACCCGTACTCCTGATACTCACTTCCACCTACCTACCAGCTTTTACCCTCTTAATACCATATTTGCTCGACCCCCCAAAATTTGAATATTTAGAGAAAAAAAAAGGAAAAAGCCTGAA
Source organism: Spea multiplicata (assembly GCA_009364415.1). Taxonomy (NCBI): domain Eukaryota; kingdom Metazoa; phylum Chordata; class Amphibia; order Anura; family Pelobatidae; genus Spea; species Spea multiplicata. The sequence goes on from VKOC01000608.1 coordinate 356,791, forward strand.
TACTACCCGATAGGAAAAACGTTTTACTTGTAAATATTAATTCACGCGTAAACTATTTTTTCATATTTAAGAAAAATGCATTTTTTATTTCCTGTTTTTTTGCCAACCTGCCCCCCAGTTACACACATAGTTACATAGTTACATAGGCTGAAAAAAGGCATGCGTCCATCAAGTTCAGCCTTTCCTAGATCTGTTAATTTGTTGCTGTTGATCCAAAAGAAGGCAAAAAACCCCGACTTCGCTCTTTCCAATTTTGCACTAACCAGGGAAAAAAATTCCTTCTTGACCCCAAAATGGCAGTCAGATTTCTCCTTGGATCAATAAGCTGTATCCCCATAATTAAAGATTATATCCCCGAATATTATGTTTTTCCAGGTATCCATCCAGTCGCAGTTTAAACGTCTGTACAGACTCTGATAAAACTACCTCTGCAGGCAGAGAATTCCACATCCTTATTGTCCTTACTGTAAAAAACCCTTTCCTCTGCCTTAGTCTAAATCTCCTTTCTTCCAGTCTAAACGCATGACCACGTGTCCTATGCATAGTCCTGTTTATGAACAGATTTCCACACAATGGTTTGTATTGGCCCCGAATATATTTATATAACGTTATCATATCCCCTCTGAGGCGACGTTTTTCTAAACTAAACAGATTTAAATTAGTTAACCTTTCTTCATAACTATAGTGCTCCATTCCTTTTATTAATTTTGTAGCCTGCCTCTGCACCCTTTCTAGTGCTATGATATCCTTCTTTAGAAAAGGTGCCCAAAATTGCACAGCATACTCAAGGTGCGGCCTTACCATTGATTTATACAGAGGCAAAATTATATCTTTATCCCGCGACTTGATGCCCCTTTTTATACACGACAATACCTTACTGGCCTTAGCAACCGCAGACTGACACTGCACATTGTTGCCTAGTTTGTTCCCAAATCCTCCTCATTTGTCGTTACCCCTAATTCACCACCGTTTAGGGTGTAGGTTGCTTGTGCATTCCCTACCCCGAAGTGCATAACTTTAGATTTATCTACATTGAATTTCATCTGCCATTTGAGTGCCCAGTCCCCCAGTCTATCTAGATCCCTCTGCAGGACAGTAATATCCTGCTCGCCCTGTATAACTTTACCTAGTTTTGTGTCATCTGCAAACACGACTTTCAATGCCTACTGCCAGGTCATTTATAAATATGTTGAATAAAATTGGTTCCAGAACAGAACCCTGAGGGACACCGCTTACCACTTGTGACCAGCTTGAAAATTTACCATTTATAACAACTCTCTGTTCTTTATCTCTAAGCCAATGTTCTACCCAAGAACAAGAATTTGCATCTAGGCCAATTTCTTTCAGTTTGATTACTAACCTATTGTGTGGAACCGAGTCAAACGCCTTGGCAAAATCCAAGTAGATTACGTCCACTGCAACACCCTGATCGACACTTCTACTTCTTCATAGAATGCAATTAAATTAGTTTGACAGGACCTATGTCCCCCCACAGATTGCTACTCTGCTCCCAGGTATGCTTTATACCCCCTATTTGCAACTCTGCCTCCTTAATATGCCTTATACCCCCTATTTACCACTCTGCCCCCCCAGATATCACTTATATCTTATATGCACCCCCGACTTACCGAAGCATCCCTGACTCCCTGGTGTCAAGTGGGGGCAGCTGGTGGACATTTGCTCTGAAAAAACCTCGTCTTATAATAGAGCAAATATGGTATTCTAGACAAACTACAAACCCTACTTTGTACAATCTTTGCAGCCAAAATCTACCACTAATACAACTCACACATCCCTCTGTGGCTCTATCTCTACCTCTTTCTCTGCACACACCATTCCCTCTAAAGTGTACTCTTTGAATGTATGTATTTTAAGTGCTGTGTAAAGTGTGCTATATAAATAAAAGATAACAACAACTATTATTATATTAATTAAAAGTACTCATCGACCCATGTAAACAGCTGCCTCCAGCCCACACATAGCTGCCCATCATTATTCAGTTGGCAGAGTGTGGAGAGACAAGCAAAATGTGAAAGCAGGCATGTACATCAGACCGCCGATATACACCAGCTTTTCAGAAATCGTGATTGTCATACAGCCAGATGTTCATAGACATTTCTTTGTTTTTGAAGGAAAAGCACATTTTGTCCATTAAAATAATATCAAATGGATCAGAAATACAGCGCAGACGTTGTTAATGGTGTAAATGACGATTGTAGCTGGATTTTAATTGAATATATTCATAGGTATACAGAGGTCCTTTATCAGTAACCATCACTCCTGTGTTCCAATGATACGTTGTGTTAGCTAATCTAAGTTTAAGTTTAAAAGGCTAATTGATCATTAGAAAAACCTTCTGCAATTATGTGACAGCTAGAAATGTCTAAGACAAAAGGTGTCATAGTTAACGTTCTAATTTGTAGCCTGTGCTAAAATCAAGTCATATCCCACCATTACAGCCCACCATTGCACCAGAACAAGAGACGAAACACAGGTTTATTCAATGAACCTAAATTTAAAATGTAGGATTTGAGGAGGTCACAAGACCTCGTTTGCTCGTTTGCAAGGCAGGGAAGAATAATTGTAATGTCATTATCTGCTGAAAATATCTAAACATATTAACAAAAATCCTTGTTAGGGTTTGAAATGTTCACCTTCTTCTGAGTAAGAACTCTGATGGAAGTTTTCATAGTAGATTAGTTGTACAATATTAGTGCTGGAGATAGACAATGAACATTACATGAACAAATGAGAAGGCTGTCAGTCAAAAGAGAGGTAAAGTAAGGTTTTATGATTGTGTTTGTCATTGTTATTTACAGTGTGTTTTAGAAAAGTGATAGTGGTAGAGACTAGAGAATAAAAAAAACATAAAGACCAGTTAATGATCAATACAAAATTGAATCACTGTTATTGACTACAACCTGTTTTACTTCTGCAGAGATTTTTGGTTCATGATTTGCCTCTTCTGAGTGTTCTTCAGAGGAAATAATGGTGAGGAACATTGATGACCTAGAGTTCTGCCTCCCCTCTCACTCAGATTCTATTCTGTCTGGCCTCAAGTCTCTGCGTTTCAATCCCAGGCTCTGTGATGTGACACTGAGAGTCCAAGGTCGTGAGTTTCCCTGTCACCGAGCTGTGCTTGCTCTATGCAGCCAGTATTTCCATGCCATGTTCACTGGCGAATTCCAAGAAAGCATCTCAGCCAATGTAGAAATCAAAGAGGTGGATGCTGATATGATGGAGACTTTGATTGACTTCTCCTACACCGGCCGCCTTACTATTAACCAAGGCAATGTGGAAGGTCTCATTCGTACCTCCAATCTTCTGCATTTTCCAGTTGTACGAAAAGTGTGCAGTCGTTATTTGCAGCAACAGATGGATGCTACCAATTGTTTGGGCATCTGGGAGTTTGGTGAAACCCATGGATGTCCTGAGGTAACAGCAAAGGCTTGGTCCTTCCTGCAAGAGAACTTTGAAGCAGTTTCACAAGAAGAGGAGTTTCTGCTTCTGCCACCAGAATGGCTGATTCGTTACCTGGGGGACCCACTGTTGCAAGTGAGGGATGAGCAAAGCCGGGCAAAAGCCATCCTCCAGTGGGTTAGACATGATGAGGCGTGCAGGGCCTGCTACCTCCCAGAGCTGCTGAGGTTGGCTAGGCTCTCCAGCTTGACCGATCTGTATCTTCAGGAATTGATGGATGTTGAACCATTGATCAATGAGTCTGAGGCCTGCAGAGCCCTAATAAGCATAAATATTGGGCAGGTGAGTACAGGTAGTAACAATCACTATAGAAGCCTGATACCTGTAGAGGTGCTCGGTGGCATATTCCATAAGATTTCAAGTTTTGCAAAGTGTGTGAGATTGTGGGTGTTTTTACACTTTAAAGTGAGGGGCGATGGTGCCAAATATGGGATCTGCCAGGTTGCCAAATTTTCTAGTTATCCTTGTTGGGATGCTATTAAATTAATAATGATAATAATGATATTCAGTAAGGCCCTACAAACCGTGTGCTGTCCACCGGATGGACAACTGTGTTCTAGTTCATATTTTTATATTCTTACATGTGGATTGTTACTTTTCTTTTGTTCTGTACCTTAGCAGGTATGATACTATGTTGTGTTTAGTTATTTTGAGATAGGGGGGATAATATATATATATATATATATATATATGCTTTTGGAAAAGGTTTGTATTTCCCTTTTTTTGTTTGAACTGATGGTATTGCTCACTCCTGCGTTACGTTTAACTTATATATCATGTCTCACATGTGCTTCCTAAAGGGTGTCATGTATTTCTCAGTTGGCTTATGCATAATTTAACACATACGTCTGCCATTGCCTGGTAACATTTGCTTGTGTTGTCCTTTCTCTCATATGCTGACCTGGTGAACCTGGGCAACCTCCTCACATCAGTGTGAACTCTCACAGTGAACGCCTATAGCCTTCTACATCTGTTGCTCCTTAAACCTGAATCACTTAGTAAACCTATCACCGGATGACATTGGTAATCTCGCCATCCGTATAGCTTCTCACACATCGGGAGTTATCAGTTACACTCCGTGTTACGTTTCCCATACCTGTCAGGCCTCAAATGTGTGTCACCTATCTCATCTGTCATTCTATTGTTACCAGTGTCGGCTGTGTTAATTATAGATGAATAATTGAATGATTAAACAGAAGTTTGCACAGGATGAATAGACAGATTATAATAATGACAACGATCTGAAGGATTATAGGTTGAAAGTTTTGTTTAAATTCTTTTTCTCTGCTGTTCAGGTGACAAGCGGTTCGACAGAGCCGCCATCCATCTCACTTCAAGAGGTGGTGGTGGTGGTGGGAGGAAAAGTTCTGGAGGAAGAAGAAGATGATGATGATGATGATGATGAAGAGCTACCACCCCGAACCTCTCCAAACTTTGCCTACTACAATACCAAAAGTAGTAAGTAAACGGAGGCCAGTCTTTTAAGAACAGTGCAAATGCTAGTTGTTCCCTAAAAATAATAGGATTTTTAATTACCCCCCAACTTTAAAAAGCACAGGCCAGCCTTGTCTGGTTAGCCTATAAATAATGAATTGTTTAGATGAGCAATATTCAACACAACACCACCACTGAGATCATTCATATAGGTTTTGGACTTTTCTTTCTGTGCCAGAAACATGGATGGCGCTTCCAGATTTTCCAGATTATAATAAATGGGGATTCTCGGTAACTTCGTTGAACAACGATGTGTATGTTACAGGTGAGTATATGAACTACTGTCAATTTGTTATTAATTAATGGAGCAGATATTGTACCAGTTAACCGATCATCTTGGCAATGTTAACAGAGTAGCATCTCATAGGAAAATATAGGGTTAAAAGGATACACTTCATTCACTTTGTGATTTACCATTGATAATGAAGTTTTAGGCACTGTTTATGAAAACATTTATAGATCACCCCTCTTCTGTGTGGTATTTGCAAATGTCAAAAATAGCCCAGAACTTTCCAAACCTTGCAGTCATTTATTCATTCTCAACCAATGGCCATACAGCAAAACCTGAAAATCCTGTTCACGTTCTAGGATTGTAGATTGTAAAGTTATCATTGATAGAGCGCCAATCAATATACAATATGGCGCCTTTCTACAATTGTTCCTTAACTTTGTTGTCCTTCCTGATTTGCCTTTTTTTGGCCCACGGAGAAAAACTGATGGGGATGAAATGGAGAGATGTGTTGGAGGGAGTGGCCATTTTTAATATTTTGTGTACATTTTTCGTATGTTATTGGTTGAACTGATCGGTTCATTAGTCTCTGATACATGAGATCCCTAGAACAAAAAAATGATGGTAAGCATTGCATAAAAAATCAGTAACACTGAAATGTTTTGCTATGTCTGTCCAATATCAGGTCCCAATATGCCGTTTTGGAAACGTTATCCGTGATATTTTTTTCTTGTTTATGATAACAAAACTTACATTAACCCCTTAAGGACAATGGGCGGTCCCTAAACCCATTGAAAACAATGCATTTTGAGCCTGTACATGTACGGCCTTTGTCATTAAGGGGTTAAAAGTATTTAAAAAACAACCCAAAGCAAATCAACTGGTTTGAATAATATCTTAAACTTACTTTTATACTAAATATATCTTTATCTAAATATTGAACATTCCTCCTTTTATCATACTTCCTATCTTTCTATATATACAAGGTGAGTGCAAACTTGCAAGGTCTTGGTGACCACTCTGGTTTGCGAATACAAATTTAGGAACCATGAACACAAGCACTGTTCCCTTTATCTTTTTTAGGTGGATCCCGGGGATCTCGCGATGATTCATGGTCTACTCGTCAAGGCTGGCGTTTTGTGTTGAATGAGGGGCTATGGAAGCCTATATCTCCTATGATGAACCCACGCACCAACCATGCCAGCACCACTTTGAATGGAGAAATATATGTCATAGGAGGTCAGAGATCATAGAATATACCTTAGCTTTATGTTGTAGTTTTCATTGAGGGATGAATCTTATATGATATAAATTATATGATATAAGTTCTGATTATTTTTTAGGAACTTTGCAGGATGCAGTAGAGGTGGAATGTTATGACCCCTACACGGGCACTTGGTCTCCAGTAAGCCCTGCTCTCAAGTACGTCAGTAACTTTGCTGTAGTGGGATGCAGCGGGAAGCTATATTTGATTGGTTCCTGTGCAATTAAGTATAACGCACTGACCCTGCAATGCTACAATCCAGCTACAGGTATCAGCTACATCTTACCTTCAGTCTAGCTTTCCCATGATCATCTCTTCATACCTATAACATTCCTTAAGCTTGTCCATTGTAGGTTCTAATACAAGTTGTCAAACCTGGTGTTATTACAAAAGCATGTTGAATAACTGTAACAACCAACCGAATATCCCTGACGACTGTGCCATTTCATTGGTTGCCATGGACCAATTGTAAAAACTTAACAGGATAGCAATATTATAGTTGTCTTTCAATAATTCAGCCATTAATGTAAATTGTATGGGACAGTGAACTTTAACATCATAATGTGGATTCCCATTTGTTGTAACAGTGCAAATCATTCACTGTTGTGTTCTACAGATGGCTGGAGCGTCATTGCATCTCCTTTTATCCCCAAGTACTTGTCCTCTCCTCGTTGCTGTGTGCTAGGCGGTGCGATATACCTGGTTGCTGATAACACCAAGAAAGTTTACAAGTATTTACCAGAAGCCAACATGTGGAAAAAGGTAATGATGTGTATAGTGGAATGTAGCGACCATTTCTTGCATGTTTAAATAATTAATGTTATTGATAAAGTACAAACCGTATTATGTATAAATGTTATAAAACAATATGGTATTGACTCTACCTATATGTATAAAGTGATTAGCACCTGAAAAACTGAACCTACATGTGAAATTGAAAAGTATTTTTAGTTCAGAACTAAAAAGAAAGACTACCTGTAAAATATTGCAATTTTTGTGCATTTTCCAGATCACCAAGGGAGGGCTGGTAAGGGACAGGGTGCTATTCACATTGGGCTACTCACACTTAGAAGTTGTGAGCCACTATATGAAGTGTTTTCTGTGCTTTGTTTGCAATTTCCCAATTGTTTGTATTATTCGATACTGTTTCCTATATTGAAATTGTAATGATCTAAAAGTTATTTCCAGAACCAAAAGGTGGCTTTACTATAAAAGAAGTGGCTGCTTGGGGTACCAATTGGTCTAAGTGGCCTTGTCTTTCTTCCAGAGGTTTTTGAAAGTCCATAACAAGCTGCCAATATATACGCATATTAGTCTTAAGGATCTCCTGTTTCACCCAGTTTCATCTGCATAAATATATACCTCTATGGAGTAAAAGGGAACTGGTTTTTTTTGCCTTCTTTTTGATCAACAGCAACCTATTAACAGATATAGGAAAGGCTGAACTTGATGGACGCATGTATTTTTTCAGCCTATATAACTATGTAACTATGTAACTTATATATAAATCAAAACAAAGTAACAAAAAAGAAATAAATCAACAAACAGGATTTAATGCATGGATGTTATAAATGTATAATTGCAATAATAACTCATACATGTAAGTATATTTTTTATTGATAGCAGTTGAATTTTTATTAACACATACTTTTTTTTTACTTTTGATAATGATTTTTTATTTGCAAACGTGTGGCATTGTTTTGCCAATTCGTTTTTTGGTGATACTGGTAGTTGAGTCACATATTTAGCAGTGGCGGAACTACAGGGGTCGCAGGGGTCGCAACTGCGACCGGGCCCTGGAGTTCTGCCAGTCAGGGGGCCCAAGGGGTGCCGAGCGGTTGCTGAAGACGACCGCTCGGCAACTCTTGGGCCCCCCTGACTGACAGAAATCCCACGCACTCCTTCTGCTGGCGGCCCGCCGCCGCCTGCCCTCAGAGCTTCAAACTCCTGTGTTGGAAGCGTGAAGGCGTTTGTTCTCGGGTGCGGCGCTTCCACGCTGGCGCACCGGCATATGACTCACTTACGCCTCGGCGTTCTCAGCGGTGAAGCGCTGGCACCGGAGACAAACGCCTCACGCTATCCACACGGGGGGAGGGGGGTAGATCTGAGAATGCGGGGGGTAGATCTGCCAGAGGGGGGTATAAGATCCTGAGAAGGGGTTAGGGAGGGAGAGGGGAGAATCCTGAGAAGGGGTTAGGAGGAGAGGAGGAGATCCTGAGAAAGGGGGAGTTTTAGGGAGGGATGGACGGGAGATCCTGAGAAGGGGGGCGTTAGGGGGAGAGCGGGAAGATCCTGAGGAGGGGGTTAGGAACATGAGAGAGAGATCCTTGAAGCGAAGGGGGGTTATTAGGGAGGGAGCGGGAGATCCTGAGAAGGTAGGGGGGTTAGGGATGGAGGGAGATTCACTGAGAAGGGGAGCTAGTGAATGAGAAGAGCGAGATCCTGAGAGAGGGGGTAGGGAGGGTAGGGCGAGGAGATCTGAAGAAGGGGTTAGTGAATGAGAGGAAAGAAAAATTTCCGAGAAAGGGGTGTTAAGGGCAGTAGAGGGGAGATCCTGAGCAAGGGGGGTTTAGGAAAGGGGAGAGATCCTTGAGAAAGGGATAGATGGGTTGGGGGTGGGGGGGCCCTTAACAGATTCTTGCACCGGGGCCCTGAAGTTTCTAGTTATGTCCCTGATATTTAGCGATGCCAATCAGTTCAGATTGTCTACTTTATGATAGGCACATAGACGACCTTCACAAGTGGACATTCACAAGTATTTAAATCTCAGTGGTTTTCAGCAGATTGCTACCGAAACAAATAAAAATTGAATAAATTGATGGTTCATGCATTGAAATCAATTACTTAAGCATGACGGTTCCTGTGGGATCACCGCTCTGATTTGTAGATTCCCATACAATCCTGGTAGATTCGTTGGCCATATAATTTTTAACATTGTTTGTCCGCCTGGTGGCGCTATGGTGTGTCAGTAAAAAGTTATAGGGACTCCAGTGTCCAAGGCAGCCTCTTGAAAAAAAGAACTACTTTAATATGCATTCATGCAAAACTGAATTGCTGTAGGGAGTCCTCCCCAATAGTCTAGTGTTTCGGAAAGCGCTCCTCCAAATACCTGGTAGGCCGTTGGCCGGTAGGGCTGTATATTTACCGAGCAGGTCTTGCAGCGTGAGTATAAAAATGTAACACGGGGCTGTGCACATGAGTTATTTTGTGCCTGCTGCCCTAAAAGCTCCAGGGCCGCCTAGTCCTCCCCAGTATGGCTGGGAGACAGGGGAAGGGTAAAATGTACATAAAATTACTTACCTTTAGACAGAGCTGTGGAGCGCTGTGTCCTCCATGGTCTAGTGTTTCACACCACTGATTGGATGCCTGACCCGTTTTGAGAGATCCCTCACTCCTAGTGAACCTATGGAACAGCAGTGACTCCTCCACTGCTAAAGTGTATGCCTAAGTATTACGTTAAAATGCAATGATTGTGGAGCAAGATTCTGCATCTTACTACTATGTTATTATTTGAGAGATCAACGCATAAAGGAACAACATGCACAGGAACTTCTTCTATGGACCACTTGTTCTAACACCATTTTTCTATTAATTCCTGTATTGTTCTGCAGGTACAGCTGCTTCACACGCTTCATGAGAATGGAGGCATGACCTCCGTGGGATCCAGGTTATACGTGACAGGAGGACACTGGCACGGGATGGCGCGTGAGTACAGTGTAGTCATGGAGTCTTATGACTGCAGCAAAGATGTCTGGTCTCGAGAAGGGGCCCTTCCAAGCCGCTGGATGTATCACTGCTCCACTTCAATCTTCATGGACTCTTCTCGCTGGACAGAAAGATTTCGGGGACATCCACATGTTTGACAAGTATCTTTCATGCAGGACAATGCAACAAAATCTTGGACAAAGAACTAATTCCTCATTTTTCAGTGGGTCTTCTAAACTATATGGCAGGTCCATCTACAAAATATCATCAGAATAAACCTGGAACCTGCAGAAACCTGAAATTTATTCCACAAATTTAAAATGAAACATAAAACAACCCCTTTTGCATTTCTTTTTCATTTTACTGCTGTAGTTAATGTAGACCTATAATGTTATATTTTGATTTTTTTTTTACATTTAGAATCACTTAATATGTAGAACATAGAGTGTTACTTTGTGTTTATATTTGTGAAATGCTGTAAAAAGACAAAAAAGCATACATTTAGATCATAAATATTAACATCAATCATACAATTTAATGAATATAAACTCTAAGACAAATCTGGGAAATACCGTAATATTCACAACATTGTTTACAATAAAACTCACATGTGCTGAGCCAACAACATAAACTGCCTGTCTGCGTGAACTGAAAGTGTTATTGCTGATACTACCCTTCTTAATAAATTGATTATTATTAACTATTTTATTGCTTTTAAAGATTACAGATAGAAGTTTGGTTCTTTACCAAGGGTAGCTAACAGTGTTTGGCTGATTTGGCTGATTCGAGAATAATGGGAATTAATGTTTGACAACAGCAGGAGAGTTGCCATCCCCATTTCACCGATATTGGCCAATTCTGATGTAGGCTATACGGGGATGCATTTTTTAAGCAGATTACACACTTGACAGAAAGTGGGAATAAAGTTGATGGGGCAAACAGTTGCTATAATATTTCAGATTATCTCAAATCTTAAACTTTACACTGCTGTAAAGCGGGCAGCAGCAGCACCAAAGAGGTTCCAAGCTGCACTGGAGATGGGCGTCCACATGAGGTAAGAGCGAGTGAGAGAGTGTGTGCGTGTGTATATGTGTGTAAGTATATGGTGTCAGAATGAGTGATTGTAAATTAGTGAATTAAGTTGTAGAGTGTATGGTGGTAGAGCGAGTGTATGTTACTGTATGGTGTTAGTATGTGTGTGAGTGTATGGTGTTAGTGTGTGTGAAAGATGCTGTTACCATACTGTATGTGTGTGTTATTGCATGGTGTTAGCTTGAGTGTGTCAGCATATGGAATTAGAGTGTGTGTGTATGTGGGTCTTAGTGTATTGTGTTAATGTTAGTTTGTGTGTCAGTGTATGGTTCTAGAGTGTCAGGGGTAAACCAAGGGTTAGTGATGTGAAGGTCAGGAGGTGGGGAGATAGAGGAACTACAAGTTCTAGGTTTCCAATCTATTTCTGGATAATTAAAACCCCCAATAATTATAGTCCTCCTAGTTAAGAAATCTTTTGTTTCTTGCATTAAGAGTTGTGATTCTTCAAGATCATCAATGTTTGGTGGCTTGTAACAAATACTTACTAATATTTCCTGGGCACTTGTACCTCCACCCACATTGATTCATGTTTCCTACTGTCATTGCATATATATATATATATCATAATATTATATATACACTCCCGCAAATGAGTCAGTAATGCCGATTTGACATACAGACAGACCTCTCCACTTCTTTTCTTTGACCTATCTTTTGTAAAAATGTAGCCCTTCAAACTGGTTGACAATCATTCGTGTCATCCCACCATGTTTCCGTTATGCCAATTAAGTTAAACCTCTGGTATTTGCAAACATACAATCAATGCCACTGCCATGTTCCATGTTCCCAATGCCTTCCCTCTCTATATTATATATTCTAGCCCAGTATGTATTGTCCTCCACATTCCTAGTTCAAAACCTTCCCCGTCTAACCATCCTCTCCCCAAGGGCAGACTTCTCTCATACATAGGAGATGATGGAAACACTGCATTAAAGGGACCCTCCAGCCATCATATGCACTGTGTGGACCCTTTCCATTTTAGAGACTCAGCTAGTATATATTCAGCCGAAAACATCTCCTTGCATGTGATAAACTTACTGCAAGTCAGCTGCAGCGGGGACTCATAGAAAGCTGCAGGCAGGGGTCTGTCTAGACCTTCAAGCTCATGCGTAGAATCGGTTACCATTTATTTCAATAGGAGTGCTTTCTTGTCAGTTACCAGTGGAAAGAATCCTCGGACCAAAAAAGAGAGCTGCTGCAGTTGCAGGGCTGCATTTTCTTCCTCAGTGCTTTTTTATGTTTTCCCCCAGTTTGAGCAATGCATATGTATGTTAGCTTGTAGTGGGTTTTTTTAGGGGGCTCTCTGGGACGCTGGAGCGCTTCTTTAAATGTCCCGGTTATGTATTTGCCATTATTTGCTTCCACCAAAGACAAAAAATGTGAACCTGAATAACTTAAAGGGTAACTTTCACCATCCTAAAACTACTTATTTGTTTTCCTTGTCAATCAGCAATGATGTTTCCTGTCCTCAGATTATTAACATTCTCCTGACCCCTACACAGGCTGCGCAAAGTAATGAAACCAATCAACAACAGGTAATGAAACCTTCCTCGCCAGGTTATATGCCAGGCTGCGGCTACAGGGGGTCCTAACCTAATGTACTGGTGGTAGTAGAATGAGGAACATTATGACATGGAGTTCATCACATATACTCAGGAAAATAAATATATGATTTAGAAATAAGGAATTTGGGGGTCTTTTGAAAGACACACAAAGAAGTAAGTAGAATGGAACCCGTACTGGGCCACAAAGCATGTGATTGTCTATAATGCAGATCACATCGCTTATCAAAAGTAATTCATGCAAAACCAAACTAAATAAGTGTGAAAATATGAAAAGAGTTTTCCAAAAGGAACGCTGAGCTGCAGGTTTAAGTAAGATTCGAAAGTTTAATGTTTTGGAAAATCACTCATAAATCGGTAAAATGTTGGCAGTATGATATCCCAACCTCATTGCGGGGTCTTGTATTCAGTAGGGTAGATCATTGCCAGTGTTTTGGGGGTCACACACGGAGAAGCAGGATCAATGCATTGTCTTGTAGAGGATGGAGTCAACGTATTGTGTGTTCCTCTAAAACTTGGGCACAGAGACATTTCTTCTAACACCGTTTCCTGGAATGAAAACAAGATTATCTTTAGATACTGTACAGTTTGAAACGCATGTGGGGCGTTGGATTTGTTGCCTTGTTATCTATGCAAAGGGACGAGGCAGCTATAAGGAGGGGGCAAATGACACAACATCACAGGCAGGAGGACTGAGAGCTTGTGTGGTCAGATAGTGCAGAGCATGCAGTTGGAGAAGCCTTTTATTTGTATTCCATTGACAGAACTGGAGAGTTCTTTTATAATTGCTCAGGATACCGTTTTGAGCACTAGGAAACCGGTTAGTGTGCCACAGCGTCTGTGCGATGCTCTATTGCGCATGTATAGATAATACTGAGTATAATTAGTAATTGCAGCCTATGGTCACATTCTGTTACTGCAGTTTTGCTATACTGACAATAGGGCTACATCAGGACTGTGACGTATGATTCATTGTCAGTATTTATTGTTTGTGCCAATAAGTAGCCAAGTGCAATGGATAGTAAGTACAGGCCTATCCCCCTGCGCTGCTTGCTAATGACTATCAGCATGGGGGTCCTGCTGATTCTTCTCTGTGCTGGACCTGCTTGCACTCACAAGAACAGAGGATCCAAACTCCAAGTAAGTCCAAAATCTGACTGCCTTCTCAAGCACAAAGGTGCACTTGCAGTCAACACAAATTGTATGTGATTGTAGCTGCATTACAGATATGTTAATATAAAGAAATAGGAATGGCGGGCAATTTTTATTATACAGCACCCCACATGTCCCTTACCTCTGTTGTGTTTAACCTTTACACACATTAAAGTATTTATGCGATGTCTATGTAGTTCTGTACAAGTTTACCATTTTCGGTGTAATAGTAGCAAATCAGAGGACTTTGTGATTGGTTTTATTGTAGACGTGACCTTCAGTACGTAATGTTACATTTTTTATTGGTGAGGACCAATGAGTAAATCTGAATGCGATGGGTTTCCAAGTTGTCACAAGCTGAGTCCTTGTTTGATTTCATTAAAAACTCCACAGCATTACTGTTGGAAAAGCATCATGACAACGTTGGAAGGCATTTTCTTCCAACAGGTTCATCTGTTTAAGGCATTGACGTGAAACCTCTGGGTACAAAGTGTCATAAGACTGATCTTAGCTACTGAATCTGGTGCTGCTGAATTTTGTCTCAGGTTAAATCTAAATACCTGGACTGACAATTCTGTCACATCTTGGTTGTACTTGGTTACGTGAATATTGTGTTACCTGGCTACATTCTCATATATTTGGATATATATGTGCTTGGAAATGGGCTCAAAAGATTGGATTTACCATTAAGTCACGAAATGCTCACGTGAAGACACCCCAAGCACTTTTTGGGCAAAAAACTGACCTAGTTACCCCCCTAGATATTAAATCACAGGTAGGAATGCAGGTGTATTATTTATTTTTTTCACTTGAAAATATTTTATTTATTTTCAACATATCATGTACAGTATCAACAAAAAAGTTTGAACACAACTTCAATCATGTCAATTAACTAGTTATACCAATTGGTACATGAAAAGGTAGGAGAGAGTAGGAGGAAAATAAAGATTGGGAAAAAAGGAAAGAAAGAGAAAAAAGTGGTTAACAAATAAACAGGCTGCAGTCCCAGTAAAAGTTACATTATCATTCCAAAGATCCCAAATTTGATGTTAATAATGTTTATAACTTTATACTAATATTGTATCATCAGTATTCCGTGCCACTCACTCATAAATGCTGTTACTTGACATTTGTGCAACGGAACACGTGTGGATTATACATAGACAAAGGGATCTAAATACAGATCTTTACTTGTATCCAATGTCTGATCTCAAACTCACATATGAATTGGTACCCCACTCACATATGGATTGGTACCCCACTCACATATGGATTGTTAGCCCACTCACATATGGATTGGAGGTTTGCAAATGTCCCCGTGACCATTAAAATCTAAATTCCTATAGAATCTAAGTTCTTTCAAAATGTGCTTTATATTTACACAGGATGTTCTAGTCACGGGATTACCCTTTTTATATATTCCTGTGCCGACTCCCCCACATACAGATGACCCAGCAGGAGTGAGCCCAACACAAAAGGGCACTGTGGTACAGCGTCCACCATGGCCTCCTAGAGAGTCCTGGCTCCTATTTCTCAGACACTCTGATCGTACGCCAAGCACCAGAAAGAAAGGGCAGGAGAACCACATGCATGTAAGCTTCTGTATTTTACTGTCTAGGGGCAAAATTATATTGTTGAGTATGTCTTGCAACTGACTTCCTTTACCGATACCCGTGAAACCCATTACAGATGTCCATCATCGCCAATCTCACCTTGGCACGCATTGAGATTTTTTTTGGGTGGGGGAATTCATATTTTATTGAGGGATTTTCCATTACAAAATAAGATTATAGAAAATAGAAAAGAAAAAAACTATAAAAAATAAGAATACATTCCAGACCAAATTTTTTTAAAAAAGCCGGCTCAGCTGATCTTTAAGACTTTTCTTGCAAATATATTTAATTATGTTAAATCTAACCTGTTGTGCTGAGTGGGAGCTCAACAGGAACTTATAAACAGGACTAGAATGATAAACAACTGTATTGTGTTTTATTCATATTTACAATGCATTCAAAAGTCTCGTCTATCCTTACTTCTGCTTACAGTGGTTTTTCATGTGTTTTTCTCCTTGCTTCAAGTCTCGTCATCCTGGCCCAATCGGACCCCCAGCACCCCCAAAGCATAATAGTCACTCAAATACATTTTCCCATGAGAAGAGGGTACATCAGTTCCTGCGGCTGCTGAGCGGTAAGTCCAAGAAATAAAGTACTCACCTCCAGCCTTTACGCGTTGGAAACCATGTATCAGATTGTTTTGTTCGCCTGAGCAGAAACCTCCTCTCAACACCTATACTCCTGGCATATATATCGATTGTCATGAGTATGATATCTGTAGTTAGTAGGTGATCAATCTACTATATATGATGTAACCGGGCACCAGATTACTATGGCTTTATGAACGTCAAAACAGGAGAACACAAGTATCTTTAGGTGGCGGCCTTCATATCATTTACAATGGTCCTGCAGACAGAGCCAACCTTCCTAAAACCTTCATTACACTTTGTACTGTGCGATTCCTTTCTTTCCATGAATAATGCCTGGCCAGATTATTCCTGTAGCTGTCAAAATCAATGGAGATTTGCTTTTCATTGAATGAAGCAAACAACATTACATTCTCGTAGATGCCAATCGTGATCTATAAACAGCATTCTTCTATCCAATGCTGTGAAAAAGTATTTGCCCCTTCTCGATTTCTTATATTTTTCAATTTTGGTCACATTTAAATGTTTCAGATAATTAAACAATGTTTAATAGGTTATTAGGTTTAGGGGGCAATTACGTTTTCACATGGGCTATATACGTTGTGATGAACTCTTAACCTTCAATAAATGAAAGGATCATTTCAAATCTGATTTTTTTGTGTTTACTCATCTTAGTTGGATGATTGTAAACATTTAAATGCAACAGATATGCAAAAATAGAAGAAATCAGGATCTGAACAAATGCTTTTTTAACACCACTGTATGCATTCTGATCAACAAGGCAACAAAAAATGTGGCTCTGTCACCATAAACTTGATATAATAAGGGGATTATATGGCGGTTTGAAAGCCAAGCCAAATCTTGCCATGCTTGTATACTTATCTGTCTTTGCCTCTGCTGTGTGTTGCAAAATAGTAGAGAAAGCAGAAAATACAGAAAACTTTTTGTTCACTTTAGTGCTTTACTATTGCAGGGATAGCTACTAATAGGCCTTAATAGGCAGATGCAAGCAAAATTCTTGCGTTCTATAAACTTTTTCCCCAGGAGCCAGTGCAGTAATCTCACATACAATCACAATCCTATTGATGAGTATCCCACAAGGCATGCCCAGTAATATATTGGGGCCTTAAACACTTTAGGAAGACAGAAATCGGAGGTAACAGCAATTACCTTCACAATAACAAATCCAGTTATAACTAGGGAAGAGTAGCTCAGGATTTGTGAACTAACCATTATTATAGCACAAGAGTATAAGAGCCCTGCCGCGAGCCAGTGACAGGAATAGTACAAACCAACAGTGGTTCCTGACCCCAAGAGATTGATTCTTATGGTTGCATGTATCTTACAGAACTTGTGAGAAGGCAGAATGGCAAGCAAACAACAGGACAAGGCAAGTCTGAGACCGTACCTGCTGCTTTCACTTGCAAAACAGAACAAGACACCAACCTGGACCCTGAAGCCCATATGGAGTTACGGCTTTACCATCAGGTTAGACAATAGGAATTGAGGGCTGGGGTGGCTCGTATGAAAGCTTTAAAGTGAAGGTCAGATATTTACTACTGGAATCAAAGGTTTTTGTATCTCGTTACATTTTACAAATACATTACAATCACATCGTAATGCACAGAACATCCTACCTATGTTGCAGCTCTAAGCTTTTCTTCTAGTCTGTTTTAGTGATTTGTATAATTTGAGTATATTATGGGGAAGCTGGTTCTTGTTTCAGGGCCTTCAGCTGTGAAATAATTACAAAAGACAATACAAAGTCTTGGGGGTCCCGCTGAGCTATAGTTACTGCCTCCTCTACATCCATTGGTCTAGTGGCAAGCTCCGTATCCAGCACAGATTCTCCTTTGTGCCGGTATCATTGTCAGTGTACATCTATATGTTTGGGTTTCGACACATCTGTCTTTTTCGGGTGGTTTCACACAGGGTGCCTTATGGCCAAAAGCTTGAGTCCCACCACCACCTTCAAAGTACCTTCCCAGACTGAATGTTGCCAGCCTGCCGCTGCCATTGTCCTTGGCAGCAAGTGGGCAGCAGGTGCAATGTTAGATTGGGATAGCAAGTCGTCCTGGGATGGAGAATAATGCTCAACCCTTTTGGTTTGCAAAAGACTACATTTGTAGTGGGTTAGTCTGTATATTTATTTTTACTCATTATACTGATACTATGAGAACCTCTGGTTGAAAGATCGTTATGAGATAGCTCCATATCCCACCTTTAACAAGTTAACAGGTTTATTCCATTTTAAAGAAATGCTTGCTTCTGTTTGCCCTGTATCGTAAATGAAAAGGTCACATCACAATGAAGGGGCGCAAAAAAAAATTACCCCAAGTCTGGCGAGTCCTGTCTAATTTTCCATGGCTATATTGCTAACCAAGGAGATGAATCAGTGGTACTGCTTTGCATTACTCTCCAGTATTTGCTGGCTATGCACTGAAGTCTTGCTTTGTTTTGTGTCGTTATTGGTCATTATTGTTCTAGCAGCGGCATTCGGGAATCGGAACGTGTAAGCCTTTTATGCTTTTTTAGGTTGTGCGCTCCTCTTTCTGTATGTTTTCTAGATATGAACATGTGTTGACTGCAAGAGCTAATATATATATATTTTTATATATATATATATATATATATATTTTGTATGTTTCCATAAGACATAATTAATGGTGAGTAAGTGTATTACTCGAGTTCTATATGGGTAGATACTTGACATTGTGTGGGGCTGAAGTCCATTCACTGCTAAAAAATGGTTCATTTTATTCTGCAGCCAAAGTTAGAAGGATCGTTCCATCGAGGAGCTGGGTTCAGCCATAACAGTGGACAATACACAGCTCCAATTAGTGGCATTTATATATTCACTGCCAGACTGGTAATTGGTAAGTTGCATCCTATGTAAGCTATACATCATATGTATATAATATGTGAAACAAAAGAGTGATTTGAATACAGTGCAAGTCCCCCTTTCTCTGCAATCTGAAAGCTGTTTTAACCTTAATCTGTCTTTAGATTTACCGAAGCTGGAAGATATGGACAATATTCATGGATTCCTTAGAGTCCAAATATGCATCCAGTCTCTCTGCCAAGAAAACTTGTAAGTTGCCTACTAGGTGATTTGTAACTATCATGCTGTAGTAAATTGCACCTGTCGCTTCCAAATACATTTTACCGTTCAGCATACTTCACAAAGCAAGTGTGTTTCTATGTCACGTTAATCTAATATACAGGTGGCAGAAGCAGAAAATTCAGACCTGGGAAATGTATTTTCCTTCTGTATCATCTGGCAGCACAACAATGATGTATAGCACATCCTTTTCCTACATAGGGCAGCCACAAAACATATACAATTATAATATATATATAAATATACAAATTTATTTGGGACACAAAATAAGTGCTGCTTAAGGACACATAGCAAATTACTTTTCGTTTTCCTTGTGATCAATGGCACCACTCAGATATCTCAAAGATATTAGAAGGGTTAAAAAAATATATACTGGAATAGATGGAATGAGCATTAAGCCGGTTAGAATGTACACCTTCAGAATATAGGGCTTCTAGCTGGAATATAGCTTTATCAGAACATTTCTGCCCCTGCCGGGTACCCTTCCAAATGAATAAATATAGCCCAGCCACCTGATAATCCTTTGTTTTGTTCTTTGCTAAAGATCCCTGCAAAATACAGTGAGTCTCAACAGCAATGATGTCCATCGCACAGTGACTGTGAACGGAGTCTTATACCTACAGGTAAAAACAGACATCACAGTTGTCACAGTTACTCCGAAAAATATATATGTCTCCAAAATCCGCGTCTGCCTTGGTATAATTATCTGTATGATTTTTTTAAGTAATATGTAGACAATACCATAAATACTGGTATTTATTTTTAGGTCATGGTAATAAAAATGAGGGTGGTCAGCACATAAACTAATTGACAATAGTTATGGACCTAAGTAATCAGGCCTATATGTATGTATTTATGCTATAAATTTGGCATTTAATCATCAGTAAAAATAAAGTTAAAAAAAAATAGGTTAAGTTCAACATAGCCCACTACCTCGTTAGCGGAAAGGACACTAACAATATCTTGTTTTCAGGAAGGACAGTATGTATCTGTTTTTGCGGAGAACAGGATGGCTTCTTGGCTCGTGGTGAAAAAGGGTTCGGATTTCAGCGGCGTGCTGATTGGTCAGTGATCACAAATCATTACTCCACGGATATTGAGTATTATCGACCTGAAATATTTCTTTTTGGGGAATGCAGATTACAAGCACCGCACAAATAAATTGCTGGAGATTGATTCCGCCTGCTTGATTCTGCCGCATATAAGTAGAACCGATAAAACTTTTGGGAACGTTTACATAAAAACTGTCACGCAAGAGGGCTGCATTAATCCGAATACTAAAGACGCACTTTTTTTTTCTTTTCCCTTTGAGACGTCACAAAATCTTCTGATATTGTTCAGCATTCCAATATATTATCAACAATGTATTCTAATAATGCTTTTTTCTTGTCACTTGAACACAATTCCTGGCATGCATCTTACCGCCTCATTCCTAAATTATTTTGTATTGGACTGGTGCTCTCAGTACTTATCGTGAACGTATAAATATTAAAGCATTCACTGAACAGTTTATAAAAAGCTATCTAAAGATATAGTTGTACTGTTCTTACTTTACGCATTGTTGGTGCAATAAGGGAGGCAGTTTGCATGAAACATCATATCCCTGTTATAATAAATGTATCTGGACTGTGGAGGATGCAACCGCTAGCAAAGAAATACAAATGCATTGAATGATATGGGAGAGGCAAATTAAATAAGGGATATGATGATATATTTCTGTGGTGTAGTGATTAGCAGCGTTCGCCTACCAGTCAGGGAAGACAGACAACGTTCAGGTTGGGGATGCAAAGTCTGGCAAAATGGCCCAAGAAATACAGCAAAAACCAAGACACTGAGGGCAAACACGATCAATGCGCACGATCCAATTACAGAAAATGCATCAAAATAAAATCCTTACTGAATGCAGAAAGTATGCAGTCGCCTAAGCTCCTTGTTTCTCTAACAAAAATGAGTGGCGCTCCCATTGAGGTCTGAAAAGACCCCTGACCACAACATTAGGATGAACACATCTCCGTTTGCAAAAGTAATATTATGAACATATGCCTTAAAGGGACACTATAGCCATCATGCACTTTAAGAACAAGGGCATAAGATTAGCCTTCCAAAGACCTTGCAGCTTCACTACCATTAGGATGGCAATCATTCAAAGCTATTTATTTATACTGCATTTATATAACAGATTGTGGAGCAGTGAATTAAACAGAATTTCAAACAGGATGAATTTTTTAACACAAAATTTTAATTGTAACTTTGAAGGTGAAAAAAGAACATACAAAATTCTAAAGGAAAATCTCCAAACAAAACATATTGGAACTTGCTGGAACATAACGAAAACCATTGACAATCTCACATAAAGGCACACAGATTTCAGGATAAAAATACACTATCACACTAACTTGCAATCTCCAAATTTAAGTTGCCAGTTTTTCTGCACAATAAATATTAGCAATGCATTACGTTTCCTCTGCAATGCTGATAATCCTTTGTTTAATGCTAATGAAATAAAAAGGATAATTGGAAAATGTATTATATTTAACGCCTATCGTTGTTGAATCTGCACCAATATCACAGTGACATTATCAGCAGCTCCCCGACGCACAGCTTCATTGGCGAGGCGATGACATGCGGATTCATAGCGAGCGTCGAGGTCGGGTGAACTATTTTCTGCCAGAGAGCCTTCTTCCTGAGATGCAATGAAACCATTTAATTAGCTGCCTAAAAGTACCCTTCCAGGGCCATAATACCATGGCATTATACCCCCATTTAAATGATTAAGCAGGTTTCATTAAAATGCATGGGTAGGTATACTTGACGGCAACATATTATTAGTTCCTAGTATATGGTTTTGAATTTATTTACCTGCACATTGGTCAGGATGAATGTTACAGCCTCATCTGCTGAAAATACTTTGAAGAGGCCATCACAAGCCAGCAAAACAAATCTAAGAATATGAAAGCAAAAAGAACACCTTTACATTGAAAGTCACAGGTAAAACTTTCAACAGATCAAGAACACCATTTACCCTATAAGCCATTTTAGATGGGTTTTTGTAACAGGTCTATTCGTAAGTAACTGTTCAAGTGAAAATGGTTTCGCTGACTGGGACAAGCGCTCACCAAAAAAATGCAAACAAAAGATATTATTGTTTTGTTTTTTAAACAGTAATCATCTGTCTTTTATGGTGTGTCCACTGTATGCATACCGATCACTGTGAGCGAGTGGGCATCTTTTCACGTCAGGCGTGTTGATCACGCCCATGCGCTTGAACTGTCCATCTCCCAGGGAGCGGGATACCTCCAGGACACCCAAAACCCTTCCATCTCTGCAAGAGAGAACAAAAATAATTCAGCTTCACATGTAAGCTTCACAGTGGACCGTACACATATATATGGTGATTTTCTACAGATACTGAGCTAAATTTCTTAACTCAAAGCCAATTGTGGAAACACATTGCTGACCATGTGATCAACCGAGATGCACTGGATGTTTGTGCTATCATCATTTTTATGAACATAAAAGGAAGATGTCAGGAATACAGAGAAATCAATAACAAATACTTCCTATGCACTCGGCAGAGCTCGAGCTGCTGTATGGCTCCAACTGATAACAGACTGGCATTTCACAGAATTTGCTGATTCTTCAAAAAAAACATTCACACCCCAAGACTGCTGGTTACTCCACCCAAGAATAGAGAGCTGTAAGGGTTTTTTCCACATTTAACCAACCCACAACAGGCCAGCAGGGCTTCCTAACAGCCAAACACTCATGTTAAGACTCCCCTGTAATATAGGTTTTCTTAACGAATAATAATAGCATGGCTAACCCTATATAAGCAAGTTGCATATTCTCTCTGTTAGAACTTTTTAGAATGCCAGGGGGAGGCATGTCCTGTGCTTGTTGGGCAAAACCTTTATTGGATCACACCTTCTTTTATTGTGGCATTTAAACACATTAGAAGTATTACATGTGAGAGAAGCACATTCAGCCCATCAGATATTTGCATTTATTTATTTTTTAACTAAAAGCATTACATAAGGTGGTGAAGTGTGATCATCCTAACCTGGGGGTTGCCAGTGATGAAGTGGTGTTCACATTCTTGATTGATAGGGTGTCATGCTCCAGTCTAAATCCATAAACCTATTTTACGCCGCAATGCAACGCAGTGCTCTACATAAAATGGAGTGGGGCCCGTGGGTTTGGCTGGTGATCTAGGTAGAAAGGTATCGCTTCTGACCTTACATTGCCCCCTGCTCTCTGGATCCTCATCCTTTCCTCGTACTGGGTAGGATTGTGCGCCTTGCTCAAACTCAGTACTGCGGGTTTCTGTGAGTCTTCATTCACCCGGCACAGCAACGCCTGGTACAAGCAAATGCTATTATTGCAACTAGAACAATATACAAATGCAATCAGAACAAGTTATAAATGTATAAACGTTGTGGTGTATAAACGTTGTGGTGTAGCTCCCTTTAAAATCTATGATGCAATTCTGAATAAATTATTGCTAATGTTGCTTCAGATCTGCTCAAGGAAAACGATGTTACCTGGAATCAGACACCGAATTGGCGTGGCTTCCCTAAAAACTAACGGCAGGTCAAAAAAATTACATTTGCACACAGGAACACTACTATAGCAGTCTGTTATACAAATTCTAGAGGTATTAGGGAGTAATAGGAAATCATTTACTATATATGGTTAGCGCTATTAACCCCTCGCCAACTTTAGGACTTATTGTTACTCATGACAACACTGTAAAGTAAGTGGATCGCTTCCCTTCACTGCAAGGCGAGCTCCACAAAACTAAATGGTTAGTAAATACAAACAGTGAAGTTCTGGGAATGACACTTCATAGCATTGTGTTTTCTTAAGATATTCCTGGAACAGCACACAATCTTTTTAAACCTACATTTGGACACAAACAGTTGGCAAAAGATAAACAAAAAACTGCCACTGTTCTCAATGATAATTAAACAATACTTTCTTTTAAACACCACAGAGTTTGTACACCTCTATTTCCAACTTGCATGCCCTGGAATTAAAATAAATTCCATTGTACTCCAGCATGCCGTGTCCTAAAGGTGCATATTGCCTTTTAATGAGGCTGTGCTGGGGAGACACAGCGTCCATAGCATAAACAGGCCAGTTGGGGATATTCAAGATCTCCCTTGTATCTGGCGGGTCTGGGGGTCCCCCTGCCCACAGTTTTGTACCCGGGGGACTACTGTCCCCTGAGCCTAGTCGGCCTGGATACATCACTGGTTGTCAGGACTGTCAAACTGTACAATGGGCAATGATTTCTATGCGTCTTTATCACATTCTAGTGTAAAGCTCACCCTGCTGTCTCCGAGATTAGCAATGTATAGGATGTTGTCTGCGACCAGAACACAAGTGGCAGTTGTTCCATCTTTCCATGCCGGCTTTCTGTAAACATCAAGGAATAAAGACAATTTATTACGTGTTAGAGTTAGTAACCCCCGCCTTTTTTTTAAACAAAAAACACGCAGATATATATCTTGACTCTCACTGCCACACATGTTAAATAAGGAATTACATTTTAGGAAATGAATAGTTTATACTCACTGGCTGGCTGCCTGTTTCAAGAAATCTTCATCGGTTTGCTTAAAGGCATCCAATATACACCTCTTCATCGCCTTTTCTACACTGTTCCCCTCACCTGCAATAGTGACCTGTCAGGTTGTATGAACACATTACCACCCTTCTCATACAGACATTCACCCTCATACTACCTCGGGGCAGTTTCTTCACCAAGTTCCGATGCAGATTTTGTGCTGCAAATCGTGAAGCTCGGCTGCCACCATGACCATCAAAAACCGCAAAGTATAACAAACGTGAGCTGGCAAGGAGACCAAAAATGGATAGTTGAGAGTAAAAGGTGTCTATTACCATTTTTTCTTTTTTAAGCAAACTCTTTCAATTCTTTCTAAACTTACTGAAAAAAGCTGGGTTATTTGGGGAAACGAAATCATCAATTTGAAAAATAGTATTTTTTTAAAAAAATATCTGCAGTTCACCACTTCATCTTGGCTGAATTTCACACTAGTCAATTGAAAACCCCATTCTCATCCACATTGTTCAACACATTTTAAGCATTCCAGTAGAAACAATGCCTAAGCCTAAAAACTTTTCTGTGTAGTGGCGCTGCCAATCGACAGCCATATTCCTCACCTATGGACAAAGTTTTGCATGTTTAACTAAGCATACAAGACTTATGTAATAGGTGTAAGCCTCACCATAAGAACAATAAATGCTGCCGACGGGTCACTAACCGATCAGCAGCATCTCTGAAAAAGAAATTTAAAATGTTTGATTCTTACCTCTAAGCAGGCATTGGTGTATGAATACCTGTAGCTTAGTCTAGCTGTCTGTTTTCATGGTTCCCATTAGATCAGCTTGTCACCGCGCAGTAACCATTCCCGATCCCTGTGTGTCAGCATTATGATATGATAGGTGCCCCCCACACAGAAATGGAGGCTATACAGTACTTACATGTCTGCTGGCATGGGCTGACAATCCTGGCTGAGGTCACATATAGTATGAGCATCTTGCATTTCCTCACGTTCCCCTTTTCTCTCAGCCACGTGAGCTTTTAACCACAGAATTCCTAAATTAAATAAAAAAATAAAATCAGATAACCACACGTTTCTGTATTTCCATTACAGAAGCATGTGGGATACAAGTAATCCAATTTTACAGAAACTTGGAAGGCGCTATTCCATTACACCGCCATTCGTTTCCAACAGCACCGTGTTCATTTTACAGCACCAACCGGTGTACATCGTGCTGGTTAAGCTGCTAAATATCTCATATTGTTTGATAAGTACAATATATATGAAATGACAATTTTCTTATATAAAATGAACCTATCATCATATTTTTTAATGATAAATAGTTAAATAATAAATCTAAACAGACGTCGCCCCCGATTAGTATGCATTCCAGAAAATGTAAAAAACAAATACACTGAATAAATGCAGCACTTGGAATATATGACTGTGTAACACGCTACATTAAACTATGAAATGTTCAATATATTTTTCATGACATGATAAACTTATAATACACCAAAGTGTCTCACACAAGCATAATCCACAGCTTCCATTAAACAAACATCAACTGCCACACAAAGTGGCTGCAGTCCCAGAGAAAGGAATTAAAACGCATCTCAAAACCTGCTGGAAATATCAAAATATATGTGATAAGTGTTGTATTAACCACACTACGGAAAATGGGTACTTAATGTCCACTGCAGCACATAATACAATAGAAACACTAAAAGGCACAATATTTAAATGAACAAAGATGGGCACGTAACTTGTCTAGTGGCTTGTTTTTATACAAATAGTTTTTTTTTATATTACACGACTTGTCTGTTAACTAATCGTGTGACCTGCAGAATGTCTTTATACCATCATTACAAAACCCAGTAAAACCAATTACATGCCACAAAGAGGTAACTGGGATTAATAACTTTTTGGGGAATAATCATGCCAACAGTACGAATAGGGAGTTAATATGGCTGTCCCCATGGCATATAACTTAATCTGTAAACCTCATTACGTGGGTCTAGTATAACAAACTGCAAATAAGTAAGGTTTGGAAAAGTTACAGGCATATAACTTAATCTGTAAACCTCATTACGTGGGTCTACAAACTGCACAGATCTAACACTAACACTACTCCACAACACTATTCACACACACACAGAAACTCTACCCCCACACACACACACTACTCCCACACACGTACGCAACACTACTCCCACGCACGTACGCAACACTACTCCCACACACATACTCCCACACACACATACAACCACTACTCCCACCACACACAACACTACTTCCCACACACACTACACACAACAAACACTACTCCCACACACACACACAACACTACTCCCACACACACACACAAGTCCCATTTGTGGTTTTGAGTTGTGTGAAAACCTTTATATACTTTCTTTTCCTGCTGCCCATCTTCACAGCTCCCCGAGTCGGTCATTTCTGCTTTACGCTTGCTGCTGGGGTTACCATGTGGAGGTCTTGCATCAGGCGGTGATATAGCTGGTGCTAAAGAGGAATTGAAATCAAAGGTTATTGTTAATAAGTCATTCCTAAAGTGTGATTAGGTTTTGACCAATTAGTAATATTAGAAAAAGAAACAATAGTAGACAGGCGCCATCCAACAGTCCTCTTATGCCCACGTTTCCCAGAAAAAAAAAAAAAGGGGACTGAAGCTCTCCCGGTTCAGAAAAATTGACTCCCTCCAAAAAAAAACAAAACCCCACAAAAATACACCCGCCAAACCAGCAGTCACATGACTAGGAGATGGCGGGACTTAGCAGAACTCCCATGCGTTTGTAATGAGGGCCACAAATAACTGAGGGGGCCGCTAAAAGTATATTAAAATACACGATCATGGCAGTGTCCATTTAAAGGAGGTCTCACAAACTGAAGTATGCGGGTAGCTAAGGAGAAACTATCCATGCATAAAGCATAATAAAAGGGGCCAAATGAGAGAAATTTTTGACGCTAACCTGTATTCATGTATACAGAGCTGGACTTTATACTCAAGAAGAATGGTGATGGAAAGATCTCGAAGGGTTACAGATTTATGTGATAAAGTTACGGACACCAAACTACAACAGTGCTTTATTACAGCAAATACTTTCACCCAACATGCAATAATGAGAATAACGTGAGAAGGATGGATGCACGGCCGGCAAGCGCGCATAACCCTCAGGGAGAATCCGCACACCCCGGGAGGCACTGTGTCTCCCGCCAATGCTTGCACATAATACATGTAAACCCGGACAGTCATGTTAAAGGCCCAGGCCACACGTTTCTCCGGTTCCACCGCTGTGTGTACATGACGTTCCGCTACCGCAGCTGCGCCTGTGACACGCTGCTTTACATGTCTCGCGTTGTGTTATCACGGTTTGTGTTTAATACATATCGCTTCCTCACCAGGAGCCAGCGGGGGTTCTTGCAACTCATCATATAGGTCCATCGGCTTCTCCTCAACCCTTTAATCAATACGCTGCGTCTCCTATCGCGATATTACGAAAGGCAACGCTATTTGGCTTCCGTCAATAACATTACTCAGTCTCTACCTACCAGAGCACTTTCGCTTTTAACCAATCCGCGAACGCGTGTGACAAACCTGCCTCTTCCGCCCTTTGTGGCGGCCATTTTTCTGGAGACGTTTATTGTGCATGATGGTGCTTCAGGATATTTAAAATAAATTCTCACATCAGTATTACTTGAATAAATAGTATTTAACGGGGCCTTGCAATTCTCTTCTGTGATTTCATACATCCTACATACTTCAGGGTAGCCCTTCACGTGTGTTGTTTAGCTTGTGTGGACACAATGTGAAAATATATGGGTGTCCTGGAGAAAAATGGCTGTTCACTGTAAAGCACTGACGTTGGCTATTTTATCTAGGACGCACATTTTTTCACATATTGTTGACTGGGACATGTAAGACTGGATGTTCCCCGGCAGTACGTGGACCGTATACACCTGCGGAATAAACAGGTTACTAACATCCCACACCCTGCAGGACAGCAATAAGTGAAATGTATATGTGTGTCTGAAAACATGGCCCATGTATTGGTATTTTGTTTCTGCAATTCATGGATACAGTATGGAACAGATGAGATTCACATATACGCACACCATACCAATACATTTTAGATTATAAAAATATTAGGAAGCATTGGGAATCATGTTGTTGAGTTGAGAAGTTTCTCCTTAATGGTTAAGACTTCCTTCAATCAGAGCTCTCATTCCTGGGCAATGCATTGTCCAGGATGGAGGCTGCCCATGACTGGGGACATAAAGTCAAGTTGCGGGACTGTCCTAACCAATTGGGACCATGTGGTCACCATTTGTATCGATCACCCCACTGCAGTAGGTCCACAGTGAACAAGTTGAAGAAATGATACTATAAAGATAATAAAGTGTGTATCCAGTAATTGGAGAGTTTAAGACTTTAGTAAATCATAATGCGTAGTTAATGTGGGAATCATTTCGGTGATGGATCTGTGTTGTGATGTTCCAGTAGGGTTGCCACATCAGTCATTTAGTTTTCACATGTTGATGGCCAGCACATATGCCATTTCTATACAGCAGTGTATAAAAGTTATATATCCCAAAGAACAGAATTGCATGCTTTGGTATGTTATACATACCTCAGGGAATGAGTTTACAAATGCTGGCTAACATTATTTATGTAACAAAATGATATGTGTCAGTTGACAAAGTCACGTGAGGTTATTTTTTCTTTTATGAAAAAAGTGACAAGTGGGCCAAGTGGTTTAGGGCCACAGGGAAGCCAGGTCTACAATCTTCTTCTTTTGAGGCTGCATTCCCTCAAGGGAGGGTCGGATCTTCCACTGAAGTCTTCAAGGGGTGATAGTGGCCAAAAGGCTCAACCCCCCACTACCACCAATAAGCGTAGTCTTAATGGACCTGGCTCCACTGTGCACTGTATTGCTTTGTGGTGCTGTCGGTTTTTAGCACCTGTTCTCGGGATGATTGGTGGGTGTGCTGTTACCGGCGGGGAGCGCCAAAGGATTGTTGGCATGCAGCCAGTTGAAAGATTGCTGCTCTTAACCTAAAGATTTTGTGTGAGCAGATTTGCTGTTTAAACAGCTATACCTGATGTGTAGTGTGGAAGGACCATTAAAGATATTGGAGCACTTTCATTGCGTTTATAAAAAGCAGGTCATTGTAAATCCTTAACAAATACTAGATGCTAGTGTGCTTTGCTGCTAGCTAATGAAACATTGACATGTTTCTGTTTGGATAGACACCAATGGTACACCAAGATTCTACATTAGTCACTGAGAACTGTTCAAGATTCTAGGAATCAAGTCATAAACTTAGAGATACAAAATGAAAAGGCGCTTGGGTGGAATTGGTATTAAACTAAGGGAAATCCCTTGGCCACTGAGACCCTGTAGAGTTCAAAATAAAGTTAATGATGGTTGTCAGGGTCTGGTTAAATACCTCACAACCTGAAAGAGCTTGTTGGTGAATTCATAAGCTGTCACTGCCAAAGTCAGCTGTACCTAAGTTGCACCCAAACTGCCACAAATTTTATCCATTTAAAGTTTCATTATTTTTTCACAATATGTATTGGTATTTTGCTTGACTTTCATTTATGGAATTAATTGTCCCAACAGATTGTCATTACATTCCTTCGAACATTGTCCAAAATGTCTTGGTATGCTGAAGGCGATATACCAAGACATTTTGGACAATGCTACACTTCCAACTTTGTGGGAACAGTTTGGGGAAGGCCCTTTTCTATTCTAGCATCACTGCACCCCAGTGCACAAAGCAAGATCCGTAAACACATGGTTGGATGAGTTTGGGGTAGAAAAACTTCTCTGCACAGAGCCCTGACCTCAACCCCATTGAACACCTTTGGGTTGAAACAGAACAGAGATTGCGAGCCAGGCCTTCTCGTCCAACATCAATGCCTGACCTCTCCTGTGGAAAGCCTTCCCAGAAGAGTGTAAGTTGTTACAGCTGTCAAAGGGGGAACCAATGACATATTAATTTCCATGTATTTTTAAGGCAATGTCATTAAAGTCCCTGTTGGTGTAATGATCAGGTGTAGTACTACTGAGCATGTGCAAAAATTGTACACAAGCATGTTCTCTGCTTTCAGTAGCATCAGCTGTGGGGAGGTTAAATGAGAATACATGCAGCACAATTCATTGAAATCCGTGCAAAATGGACATCAATATGCACTTAATAATAGGGATGCAGTGCACCTTTAAAACTGATTCATTCAACAGTGCTAAAAGAGAGAAGCATATATCGAGGATGGCTGTTGTAAGTTAATTCTTGTCATTTTGCTATTATATTCTGCATGTTTTAACTATGCTACACTATGTGATAAAAAGTATGTATACGCCTGCCCATCACACCTCTATGAGCATGTTGGACATCCCATTCCAAAACCATGGGGATTAGTATGGAATTGCACCCCCCCCCCATCCTTTGCAGCTATAACAGCCTCCACTCTTCTTTCCACAATATTTTGTAGCGTGTCTGTGTGAATTTGTGTCCATTAGGATGGAAAAAAGCATTTCTGAGGTCAGGCACCGATGAAGACAAGAATGCCTCGCTAGCAATTGGCGTTCCTGTTCATCCTAGGTGTTCAGTGGGGTTTATGTCGGGTCTCTGTACAGGGCATGGAACTCATCAAACCATGTCTTTATAGAACTTGCTTTGTGCTCAAGTGCATAATCATGGTGGAAAAGGGAATTGTTCTTCCCCAAACTGGTCCCACAAAGTTGGAAGCTTACATTTGTGAAAAATTTCCTTGTATGCTGTAGCATTAAGATTTCCCTTCAGTGTAACTAAGGGGCCCAAACACTGAAAAACAGACCCAGATCAGTATCCCTCGTCCATCTATGGATTCGGCAGGTAGCATTCTCCTGGCACCTGGCAAACGCAGATTTGCCCATCAGACTTCCAAACAGTGAAATGTAATTTATTACTCCAAAGAACATGTTTCCACTGCTCCAGAGCCCAGTGGTCTACACCACTCCAGGTGACGATTGTGCACAGAAATTGTAGGCTTGTGTACAGCTGCTCAGACATGGAAACCAACTTGATGAAGCCTCAGAGGCACAGTGCTACAGAGTTTTTAAACAGTAGACCCTTCACCACTCGGCAGCCCCGCTCTGTGAGTGTTCGTGGTCTACCCCTTAATGGCTGAGCTGTTATTACTCCCAGATGCTTCCACTTTATAATAATGGCACTTACAGTGGGCCAGGGCAGTGATTTCATGAACTGACTTATGACAAAGGTGTCATCCTATGACAGTTGCGCTTTTGAAGTCTTTGGGCTCATACGATCCACTCTACTGCCAACATTTGTCTATTGAGATGGCTGCCTACGTGCTTGATTTTATAAACCTGTTAGCGATGGGTTTGCCTGAAACACCTAAACTCAATAATCAAGTGGAATGTCCACATACGTTTGGTCATATAGTGTGTGTTCCTTCTTGTAAACACTGTATGTTAAAAATTGGCTCATCTACGCAACCAGAATGAAGCTTGGCTTCATGTAAGTGGGAAGGAGTGTAATATTGAGCCAAGAGGCTATATGACCTTTTCCAGTAACACATAAGTATAGGTCTGTCGAGGTTGATGTAAAGCTGCTTGCGTGTTGAGCCTATGAGCCAAGGTGATCTCTGGTTTGCCTATGGCCATAATTGTGCATTGTCATTAATCTTATAATTATACCAAATAACTTCTCATGCTGCCCCTGCCCTTGATGGTTATGGGGTCATTCCCTGTAACCAGGTGGGTTCAAATGGAGTCCCCAGGTATGCTTATAATCTGTACAAAACCTGTTGTCTACTGTCAATGTTGTGTACAGAACAGATGTCTAGCTTGCAAGTAAAATAAAGACAGTAATCAGAAAATGAGTTGTTAACTGCCACATTTATTAATGAATTACTTATTCTAGAGCATGGTGCCCCTGGTTGGAGGATTAACTCTTCCTTTCCTGCTAGTTGGAGCAGAAGGGCACCATGAAGCAATGTGGTACTGAAAGAGTTAAGAAATCAAAAGAGCCCCAAACTGCACAACCCCACACCCCACTCAGAAATACACATCACTGTTACAAGACACACGGCACAGGGTTTGTGGCTAGGACCATACAGTGAATAGGGGCCGAGGAGAAGCTACGTAACAGGAGGAATATGTGATTGGGAATAGAGGCCACGTGAAAAGATACTGGTGGAATGTTTTGAGACTGTAGCATTTTTAAATGATATATTTTCATTTATTTTGTTTCAATTTCACACAACAGAAACATTTCAAATTTTAAATGGAATCTGGGTCTGGCCACGTACAAACATCTAATCTATCAAAGAAGGCATAAAAAGAATGAGGCACCAAACCTCTGCTATTCCAGCAGCTGTGTTTAACCCTTCATGACCATGCTGTAAGATGAAGACTCCAGGGCATAACGGTTGAAGTGCAAGATGCTGCCTATCCATCCTCAGTTGTTTATCTAGTGCCTGTATATTCAAAACCTTGTATATTAACACCAGATAATATACAGACAAATATCTCAAATATCTCATTCATTGTTTGGGGTATTAGCTTTGCACTCATGATTAAAAGTAATTTTTAATTGTTATCTTACCCTTGGCCACTTAAGGCGATAAATCTTTTTGTTAGAGCACCGTACAGTTTATGTAATAAAAAAATCAGTATCATTAATCCACGTCGGTGTTAATGGCTTCCTTATATGAACTTTGATAAAGCCAATCATGAAAATGCTGTGGTTGTTACCTATGACTGCTCCCTAATTGACCAATTTGAGGATGGACCAATTACTTATTAATGAACACATCTCAGATTGTAATATATATACAAACAGATATAAAATATCAATTTACGCTGTGCATGTAGGTAAACTATTATTTAACATTGAATTTGTTAAAATTACATCTCCCAAGTATAACATAATACAATGCATAAATAAATACATTTCTTGTCAGATTTCCTGCCAAGCTATAATTGTTACAATATACATACATAATTAGATTAGACAGCCATA
This sequence comes from Spea multiplicata, assembly GCA_009364415.1. NCBI lineage: Eukaryota > Metazoa > Chordata > Amphibia > Anura > Pelobatidae > Spea > Spea multiplicata. The sequence goes on from VKOC01000608.1 coordinate 390,705, forward strand.
TGACAGATATTAATTATAAATGGAAAGTAGCGTGACCTGTGAATGAATGGCCACAGTGGGGTAAAGCGTGAGAGTACTATGACACATACAATGTCCACACGGTTTTACGAGTGGTGAAGTTATTGGCTTTGCTGCAGATATCCAAACATCAAAGAAAGGTCAATCTTGCTATAAATAAATAGAATCATTATCTTATCCCGGCTCTAGAATTACCCTTTTCTAATCTCGTTCATGGATTTCTAATACGATGTTAAAGCTATAATGACTTGAAGCTAATTTGGAGAGTTTCAAAATGACAACTTATGTCTAGAGCCAAATAAATGACACCCAGAGAGTTATTGTATACATTTCTTCACATTATGGAGGACACTCCATAATGTTAACTACATTGGATGGCCCCCAAACTTGAGCACTGGTCATTTGCAGCCATCTATAGAATGGATCTACTCACTGGATGGCTAGTGATTTTTTAATGACCTCATTAGGTATCAGATGACTTAAATAATTTGTGATGCGTGCTGGTCATGACTCTCATAACTAAATGGTTACTCACAAATCACTCATGGTCAGTGTAATCTCAATACATAGTGCTGAAAAAATTGAAGAATAAAACCTCTGCGCTGGGAGAGGGTCCCCTAAATTCACTTCACATTTCAATGATTTACATTAATGAAGATGTTGAATAATTGATATTTTCTATGAAAACAGCCTAGATTTACACAGTAACATTTGTTTATATTGAAGGCATCCTACAATTATCACAAGACTTTCATGCAGTTATCTGTGCATTTGAATTACAGAATAATCTCAGTGTCTTGTTCTGAACATTCTCAAATATGATATGACAACATGAATTATCACTGATAAAACCCATATGGATGACAGCTGCCTTTTTACAGTTACAAAGCTGAGACAACCACCCTTAAATACATCAAAGACCATTTCCTTGTTGCAGTAGAAAAAAATGGTGGGCTCCAAACTACACTAGTGGATGTTAATAACGTCTCCCCCTCTCACAATTAACTGATGGTATATGAATTGGATCATCTGCAATAGAAGGTCTTTTCTCTTGAACACAAGTAGAAACCTCAATAAAACGTGATAAGCCCCAAGATCATTCCAACCAAGGAGCAGAAGACCAGCGTCAAGGCAGCAAAGATAATTTGTACATCTTCCTTTTCTATGAGGTAAGAAAACTATCAAAAGGAAAGAAAAAGTCAAAGCATTTGATCATTAAGCTTCGTGGAATTAAACAGAACTTGGAAACATCTCCCAGCCTCCGGCAATTTGGTTTTAGGCAATAACCTGAAGAGTCAATTTACAAAGCCCCCCATGCTTATTGTTGCAACGGTAAGCTTACATTCCCTATAACATATTTTTTTTACTCAGCTATTTAAGAGGAACTGTTAAGAGGAACAGTGTGAAAAGTAAACATGGGACAAAGTGTCCACTGCAACAGAGCCAAGCCACACTAAAAATATGAGCAGCAGAAGTTTATTTGCCTTTTTATTGAACGCCTTTGGGTAATAACCAAAAAAAACCCTACATTTTCTTTTACATTGGTGAAACAATGTACTAAAAGCTAAACTCCAGTGATGATATGCCCTTTCTAATGTTTTTTTGCATGCAAACGCATTGAGGGATTCACCAGAATCCTTTAGTTACATTTGTACCGCTTCCCTTTTCCAGTTCCATGTCTTGAAGGTCATGCGTTTGGCTTGAAAAACAAGAAGCATGAAATATACTGTTGTTTTGGGTTTGTTTGCTTTAACTTATACTTTTAAATGAAGCACTTGCTGTTAACCTTTCGGACATTTTACTCACTTCCATGAGGTTTTGGAGGAAATGTCTGGCCTATTTCAGGGGGACACGTTGTGCTCTAGAGGTTTGCTGGCCTCAGATACACATCAGACAATGCGCGAAAGGTGACAGACCTTCAAAGTCTCGGTGGCTGTTTGACCATGAGACAAATTGAGAAGTTCTATCAGATACACATTCGGTGTCCTAACGCATGAAAGAGGCCATCATCATCACTGTCCTCTAAACAAGGTCCATAAATTCTTCCAGCAACAGTAAACACTTCCATTTACAACCTTTCGCTTGGCTTTATAAGCTTTGTGCTTGTTGGCATATATTTACTATATCTAGCACTCAGCTAGTCTAAGGAAAATGACCAAGCAAGATTAGACTCGATGTTTCTTTCTTGACATGTACATGACATACAGAGCTAATATAACACAAATACATATATATATACTGGACTGACAAGGCTCTCTCATATTTATATCTAGAGACAGCTATATATAAACCATTATACTTCAGAGTATATGTATACCTGTAATGTGTAACCATACAAAACAGTCATCCTTAAAGTGCACATGGAGGCAAGATACTCCTTAGGTATTTTGGGATAAATATTTGATTCTTTGGCTAACTACAAAACTCTATTTAAGGGAATATCAGGGTTGCAGACATATTCCAACTTCTGTGATGTTTTCTTCATCTGCATGTAGATGTGAGCACTCCCTAGTCGAATACATAGAGGTTTAGTCTTCTTAAAGGCAAATATGTTACCCTTACTGCTCTAATTACAAGAAATCACAATGATATATGGTTATGCAGCGCCCGTCTGCTAAAAAAATCACAACCACTAGTGTTAATAACTACAGGATATAGTCATATCTTAAACAAGAACGGCCAAAATGCAACCTAGTATCTCTACTTAGAACCAGCCAAACGCTGAGGGCACCTGCTGGAGACCTGCTTCTCGCCTGTGTTAAAACAAATTCAACATCCCATCTTACTTTTACTCAGCGAGGGTGCCATCATAGTATTCTTTCAAAATTAGATATCATGTTTCTATAAACTCCTAAAAGGGTTCATTTAATTGCACAACATGTATGTCCACTCAACACACATTAGACTGCATCTCTTTGACCCTCCGTACAGAGAAATGAAAGTGTTCCTCCGTCATGCGTAGATATACTGTATAGAGTCAAGTGAAGCAGGTGAGAAAGAAAGGTTAAGTGCTTAAGGGAAACTGAGGTATGCAAAGAGCATGACTTCATCATACATAAACAAAATATGTATGACATTAAGAAGAACGCTGCATGTGTAAGGGACTGGCTTTAAATGACGAGGAGTTCTCAGAATTTATTCCCCTGTTACTCTGTAGGGTGTTCTTCCTCAACATCTCTCATTAGAAATCTGAAGAACTAAAATTAGATCCCCAAATGTTATTTAGGTGTACAGGCTGTTATTTTTTCGTCTAATGTCATAATGCAGACCCTAAATGTTATTCGAAACGTACAGAATGTTACTTTTCAGTCTAATATTAGTAGTTCCACCAACCTTCCTGATATTAGAGGCTTACATGTAATTTAATAAAGTTGTCAAATTCTGTTACTATGCTGAGTTACATAGAGCATAATAAGAAACTGGCCATCGTGTTTGAATATCTGTTCTACCTTGTCTAACACAGCACAATGGTGAAAACACAAACAGAAAAAACCATACTTGTCCTTTCACTGTTCCTATCATCTCCATAAAGACACAAATGATCAGTGACCGGTCAATGCTCCGTCTACTCTACCAAGTGAGGACATCAGGAAGAAACAGATTAGACTTTTGTACAGCAGAGTGAGAGTGCAGTGATATGAGATTCCCTAAAAAGTGATCTTCAGCGAGAGCACAAGCAAGTGAAACTTCTGCTGAACATAGGAGGAGTGCAGATATTGTGTGCAGCTTTGGGGTGAGTTATGGGAGTTAATTGTTGATGAGAGAGGGGGAGAGAATCCCATTAAATTCTCATTTGGGCTGTTCTGCGTCGAGACAGTTTGGACCTGTGAGAAGAGCAGAAAAAGAAAGAAAGAAAGAAAGAATGAAGGTCATATATTTGTTCTCCTTCACTCAAACTAAACAGAATATTGTCTTATAAATGCCTCAATGTTACACTTTAAGGTAGTAGGAGTGTGGCATTACTCTCTAAATTACTCTCTCCAAAAAGCGGCATATTAACATGTCTTAGTTACTGAGGAACAGAGGGAAGTATCTGTATTTTACCAATGACTAAATAAGAAAAAATGAAAATCCAAATCCGTGACTCTAGATAGAGGTCACATTTTTTTTGCCAGTATCTGAACAGGGTTATCTTCCCAAATAGCTGTAAACACTAAGATCTCTGTTTAATATCTTTTTTTCCCATGCTGTGGGTCGCTTCTAAAGTCTCACCGGATGGAGCCAGCCAGCAAAGGATTAAAGGCATAGAGCCAGTCGTGCATGTCCTTGTCATTGCCGGCCTGCAGCAGAATGCCCCGGTGCTGAGTGCACACCGCAAATGTGTTGGGAGTCTGTAGGGGAAAGAAAGCAAAGTGTTATCTGTGAATTCTAAGCACAGGGCCCATTACATAGGGACAGATTGCTGTGATGGCCCTTCGTAATAGACAGATAAGGGGGCCAGTGAGCAGAAATATTCATACACATCTGCTTTACGCAGCAGCAAAATGATATCAAAAACATATTATTAGATTTTGAGAACCATCATGGCTTATTTTCTCAGGGTGTATAGGGGGAAGTAATATGTGTCACAACTACAACAATTAGAGCTGTCGATTAGCTAGCGGAATGGAAATGTACTATGAATTTGGCCAGTCACTTTTTGCTTATTTAGGGGTTCAAAAAGCATTGTTGTTATTGAAAAAAATGAAATTTAACAAGTCCTCACCTTCAGCATGGCCTGCTGATCTTCACTGTACTCCACTTGGGCTTGAGAGAGGTTTAGGATGGCCCTCTCCACTGGATCTCTATCATTGTTGTAAATGTAGACATATGGGCGACGGACCACCACATACCTCTTCACCCAGCCACCGGTGTGCGGCTCCAAGAAGTGAAGGTAGCCCTTCTTAGAGACAATGGGGCTGTTGGAGGAAAGCAGAAAACTGTAAATGTTGTCTGATAACTGATTCAGGTGCAGGTTTCTTGCTTAGAAATCAAACCATGCAAATAAAAAGAATTCCTCTTCTTCTTAATGCTTTCTCAGCCACACACATAAGGCCGCACCGTCTAGTCACTCCATAAAACAAAAGTGCCCATCTTTCGCTACATGAAATGTATAGTTAGCCTGCCCTCCTCATATATTCTTTGTTGTTTTTTTTTTTCGTACCTGACCCGGATCTCTTGGATGTCAGGAACAAACAAACTGAAAGGACTCTTCGCTCCTGTGCTGGGGGACTTCTGTGGCTCTCCTGCAGGGCTCAGAGTTTCCCGATCAGGGCTGAATCCACGAGAAAGGGGCTGAGGGCTATAGCGGAAACATAAGACGTTCCTAAGTCTTGCCCTCTTGCTGCTGAGCATTATGCGTATTATACAAACATAGCTCCATTGATATTGATACATATGCTCCCCATGGGCCTGGGTTCAGTGCCGGAGGAGTGCATATGGCCAAACACATCTCCTGCACGGAAAATAGCTGGGGGGCACCTGGAGTGGCAAATACATATACAGAACACTATGAAAACTTAAACCAACCATTTAGCTCTCATATGCATTAGAGTACATATAATTGCTGAAATGTCTCAGTATCCTATATTAATGTAGCCCCCATTGTGTAACGTTATATATCTCATATAGACACATTTCCAATACAACCTTATACAGAGAAGCACTATATCTCTAATCCCTTTATATAGTCAAACACTTACTTCGTCATGACCATAATATACCCTATATGGAGCCCGTTATTTAGTTCTGACCATTCTGTGGCTACTTATAATACATGTCATAGAAACACTTACTTAGTTCATGTATGTGCATGTAATATAGAAAAATATTATATTCAGTCCCATTGACATCAATCCCGCAATCAATGAGCATGCTGCACAATATATAACTGAACTCTCGGATCCAATCTTACTGTAATTTAAAAAGACACAGTGAGTGCTACCCATTCCAAACTATATTTTACATACAGCCCATATACTTGTTAACACACTTTTCCCTATAAAGACAATACACCAATTTGGGAGCAAAACTTACTTAGACTCAGGACTGCAGTATCGGCCTTCAACCAGGGAGGGGCAGGTGGTGGATGGGGTAAGAGTGGATGCACCGAGGGCAGGCAGCGAGGGGTCCCGCAGAAGTGTGACTGACATCTCAGACAGCTGCATATATACATTATAGATGAACACATGGAACATATTCTTTGTGTTTAAACCGATGAATAATAAGGGGGATGGGGGCTGCTAGTTTAATTTGATTGCATTGTACTGTCTTAATGCTATCATTAAGAGCAAGATGTATGGAAACACAATTGGAAGAAGAGACTATGTTTCATGGGGCTTAAAGGGGAACCCCATGAAAACTGTATTGCCATTATTACATTAAAATGAGTTTTCAACAATACTGTGTTGTCTTCTTTTTATTAAAACAATTCTAGTCTTTAGACCGCTGGATATTAGCCATTTGTATGTTCTTGCTCTGGTACCTGAGCCTGATCTACTAGACCAATACCCTGGTATTTTATATTTTTTGCTGTTATTCATGAGAGTCAGGAGCAGAAATCACTACGTGTTACAAATATCTAACTTGATTATGAAATGTTCCTAAGATTTGCCAACCGAAATATTGAGAAATATTTAGACGTGATGCAATAGCGAAAATCAATAGGATCATTTTCTAAAAACACAGACTTATGTTGGTGTTATTTAAAGGTATATAGAGTAACATATCTTGTCAACTAGAAGTATACCCCCGTTTAACTTCACAGAGGCCGTGTAACGTCTTCAGAGGCATCCTTATATAGCCTGGGCATATGTTATATTATTTATTTATGACACAACCTTTTAAAGAACGCATACAAGAAGCATAGCTGAATTTGTCCCTCTCTCTATCATGATGTTAAATAGCAACCCACCTTGCTCTCACTGGCACTCACACACACATGGCTGTATGTGTATTCTCTGTTGAAGGTGTGAGTGAGCAGGCGTAGACACTGCAAGGTAAAGAGGAGAGATACATGTATATAACACCAGCGGCCAACAGTATTTCCACATACTTTACCTAGACTAATTATTATTAATCAGTACAGGCCAAATAAAAACTATACAGACACAAACGCAGAGTTGTATTAATCTGATTTCCTCTTCTGAATGAAAGCAAAAAATATATCGATACGCTAAAATTTAATACATTTTTTTTGCCAAGTGGAGTGTCCAGCCCTAGACCCTACATTTGCAAATGTAATCAATCACTCCAGGCATCATCTATATGCACAAATTCTAATAGGAAATGATCACTAAACAAAAACTTACTTTATGTGAAAGATCCCTAGCTACATATGACAGACCAGGGAAACAACGTAGGAATGTTTTTTTCCAATCATCAGGATTATTCGAACCCACATCCATGCCAAAGAAGCAAAAAGTAATCAGGTCTATTAACTAAACAATGGGTCTGTGTGTGTGAGAGAGACTGTGTGTGTATTTGACTGTATGTATGTAAAATAAAAGTAATATATATATATATATATATATATATATCAATATAAATATAATATATATATATATAGTGATTAATGGATGAGGATCCTTTATTATTCTGGCAGATTTTAGCAGGGCCTTACATTTAGAAGTAATTTCAACCTTTCTGCTATGTCCTTGTTCCAACCATGATTTCCGTCTTTCTTATTTAGTGTACCCAAACAAATTATATGGTGCTTTTTTCAGGTCATGTAGGGCTTTCCTTTCAAACCATATTCATCTATATAATCCATTATTAATATGAAAATATTTTAACCTCTTATAAGTTGTACACAGCTGGTGCAAATGAGAAATAATACTCAAATATATTCTTATACCTGACCTGAGTTTTTATACGTAAAATAATTATAATTATAAAATCCTAATATTTTCAACTTTGGTTTAACTCTGACTTCAAAAGCACCAACAGAGCTCAAAACTGCTACATGAAACTATGTGTCTAAAAAAGTAGACAAGCAAAGGTATTGCACTATTGTCATTTTTACGTGTTTTTTAATGTCATTTCTACATTCCCGAGTACAGTGATGCTCCACATGCATAGGTTTAGAATTTCTTCATGGAGATTCTATGAACCAGAATTATTATTTTTTTAAATTGTAGCGAATGGGCAGTATTTCTTTATAGGGTTTTCATTTTTTAGGTGAGGGGTACGAGGTAGTACAGATGATTCTATTGGTTTTTTTTATTTTTTCTCATTTGTGTATTTTATTTCTTACTTAAAACTTTATATTTATTCATTGATATTTTTCCCACTGCTTTCTAGAAGAGGGCAGTGCATCATTGCTAGAGATCCCATATGGGGTCTTCTTGGATCCCATTGATCTCTTTTGAAATAGGGGAAACTCTTATGATGCCATCAAAACATTAGAGGGGTTTCCCTCTGGTGGTAAACTGCACAGTGCTCATAGAGAACTGCACACTTACTTTTTTTAGAGTTTTACCTTTTTAAAGGGAGAAACGTGTGTTTCTTGCACTGCTGCTGTAGTCTGCCGTGACACCCTGTCACAGAGCTTGCAGTGATCTCCCTGTGCAGATCTGATCTCCTGATCACATTAATACAGGGAAACCTCGGGAGAGCGAGAAGTTTGGACATGTGAATCCCTGCTCATCTTAAGACTTCTCACATTAAATCAATGAGCTTGGGGCCATGAATTTTGACCCAAGGAGACCAGGCTGATCCCTGCTGACAAGGTGACAAGACATAGTAGCAGTTGAGTAGTACTGCTTTGTCATGAAGGGGTTAAGTTTATTTGGGCAGAGTCCTCTTCACCTTTAGATGTACTACTTGCTATATCCCATTTATCCATTTGCAGGGCTGTGAAATGTGATGGTGGTATATAAATCAAACAATGATAATGATAATGTTGATGATGATGAATATATTCCTCCCTTGTTATGTTACTGCTTTCCTGAAAGCTGATTGGTTATTATATCATTTGTCAGGTTAGAGTAAGAAGAACGGGAAGCTAATTAATATGAAATTACATGTGTACGGTATTTTGTTTTCCCTATGACGAGTTCTGTATGAGTAATGTTTGAAACGTTTAGCACCTTGCTGCATCATTTAAGATGTGTTCTGGGAAGTGAAGAAAATGATTTCTATAAAGTGAATATTCTTTATCATTGCCACACATTTCACATACTCATTTTTGTGTAAAATTACATACTATACAAACGACATGGCCCCCGTTATGTACCTTTGCAGCTAATTCTTTCTGTCTTTCACTAGCAGTTTCCAGAGGATTCTCTTCTAATTGAGGCGAACCTTCTTCTGTGAGCTGCACCAGCTGACAAGTGGGACTGAGGGGCATTATCTCTTCACTTGGGGAAGGAGTGAGAGGATCTGAGGATCCCCGCAGAATAGCTTCTAGTTTCTCTCGCAGAAGCAGATAATGGCGTGTTCTCTCCACCTGTGCAAACAGACGTGTGATACATTTGAATAGGTTCAAAAGGTTACAAAGTAAAAGTCTTTGACTCCATTATTCTAATACTGTAGATTCACAGTTGTTCTTGAATCCATGAACAATCTACAATGTTCATGGATGCTCTGCTGTAGATTCTCCAATATTTAAAAAAAATGTATGGAGTATGCATATAATAACTATAAGAGTATGCTCTTATGTTACTGCTGATTTGTGACCTGCTTGATATCAACAATCTTTTTTCTCTTCACGGAAATATAAGGGATTAAACATGTTGAAGACCATCAGGTCAAATGGCAGAAGTAAAATGAGACATTCATGGCCGGACCTATGAAAAATGACATAAGTGACCTTGCTTTTGAGTGATGCCTCTGTGGTTTCACGCAATGCCCTAATGCACCAGAATGTAGATTACTGATGCAAAACACAGTTCAAGGCTAACTGGGGAGACAACCCTTGGTGATCCACGATGATACGCCAGTGCCAAAAGAGTGTCTCTAATTGTGCAAACTGGTGAACCATGGCTTCAGGTTACAGTATAAACATTATATTTATAGACATGCTGAAAAAACCCAGAGTTGTTTTTTTTTACTAAATAAACAGACAAATGTAAACTAAAATAAACATAGGTAGCAAATTAAAAATACCTCCTGGAGCAGGCTGAGCTTCTCCAACTCCCATTGATGATCAAGGATCAAGCTGTCACTGCGCGGCCTCCACCCTGCAAGATTTTCCTCACCCCGCACATAGGCTACAGAGGTATCCAGCACGCGCCTACGTCTCCTCTGCATTCCTGTAGTGGCAAGTTAGATTTCAAGGTCAAGAGCCATGGAGAATAGGTGTGTTTGTGGGTCTGATTTTTATTTTAATTTAGTTAAGCCCCACAGTGGGGTAAATAGAAAGCTACTTGTTTGAGGTTACTGCATTGTAGATGTATTTATATGAAATCAAATATCTGAGATAGACATATTGGTTTAACAAAGGTCCACAAATTTAAATATGTGGTCACAATATATCAAGGAAGTGACATTGTCAAGCTGGTCTACACGTATATAAAACTCACCTGGACTGCTAGCTTCAGCAACTCGGCATAGACTGAGCTCATACACCCCTGTCACACGGTTACTGTAACAGAGCAGAACATCAATAGTTAAAAGAATCATCTACATCTTATGCAACTTGTCCTTCTCAACTTACTGATTGCCAAATATTTATTACATATACAGCAAAAAGCAAATGGGTTGTGCGATCAATACACCTAAAGTGCATATAACAAATAAATGGCACCTTTATATTCAAAGTTGCTTCAAGTAAAACATGAAAATACAAAATATATATACATATATATATAGTGCTAACAAATATTGTAAATATTTACAACATGTAATAAGAACAAGAGAAAAAATCTGGTAAAAAGCTTATCTTTTGCTTATATATAGTAGATGATATTTAGGGTATTTTTCACTAAAGCAGGATTTTACAGGAAACTCGCAGTTTGAACTCCATGTACACTCACTGTGTACTATGACAGGCCAACGCCATTTGGGGACCCTGCGGTAAAGGTGAAAGAAGAGGGAGTGTACGCTAGCATGAATGTGTATGTGTAAATGTTTGTGTGCTAGCATGAATATGTGCATTAGCATGAATGAGTATGTGTTAGTGTATATGTTTGAGAGTGTGTGTAAAAATGTGTGCCAGTGTATATATGAGCTACTGGGGGGGTTGTGGTCATGCACAAGGGGCTTTACCTGCTAGCCCTCCCCTGTCTCCCAATAACCTTTAATTATAAAAATGAACGCAACATTATTATTATTAGTACCAAAGCAACAGTGTTGCGCACAATAATTTAGTTGAAACTTTGTAAAGTTTTAATAACGCACCCCTCAGAGGCTCGCAAGCTGCCAGTTCCAAACAAGTTTCGGATGGAGCGACAGGCAGGGAGCTTGGCATCCCGAGAGTAGAACACCATGCAAAAGTCTTTGGTGATCACAGCTGGCTGTGTACAGTTCTCCATCTGCAGAAGAATGGGAAACTTTAATTGAAACAGTACACCATAACATAATTAATAAATACAGATGGGGATGAATTCTAGGAGAATTGTAGGAGAATTTCAACATTTGAGGCCAAAATAGCTGAGTTGGTAAAATCTCTACTATTTTGGCCTCAATTTTGGAATTATCTTGCATGTCCGTACTCAAGAACTCTTTGCTTAGACAGTGTTTTATTTTTCTCGCAACTAAAAATATTTATTTACTTTCTATTTTTGTATTTGCTGTTTAATCTAATACTTGTGTTTATTGAGAAAAAAAATGTGTGTGTGTTGGGGGGCACTACAAGCTACAAACCTTAGCTCACTATTTCTGCCACTGATCTGTATATAAGTTGGTTTTGATTAAATACCTAATATATACCGTAATTATATACACAACTCCCATTTTGTGCATGGTCTACTAATAAACCTACGTAGATATGGGGATCATTCCCCAACTGGTGCCATTTTGCTGACAATGAACAGTTTTTCATGACTGAAAAACTGTTTTTGTTATTGAAGTCCCAAATACTACACCTCATCCAAGATAGATCCAACTAGGACACAGGGAGAGAGAACTATAACAAGTGGACACCCAACAATTTAAGTAGGAAAAGTTACTTCGGATAGATGTAGAAATGCGTACCGTGTATTGCAACACATATCCTTCTAAATATATCTAAGATTTAAGAGTTTTGAAGATGTCTCCCTGATTAGTGTTTGGAGTGCAATATTAGGAATTCTATTTTACTATACAATGTATTGGCAATAACAAGAATTGCTTTTGTGATATTTACTGACAAAAACTATAGAAAGATCAGTATTTAAAACAGGTTTTATTAAAAACTGTTACCTCCACATAAGCAGACAGGGTCATGTAGATCTTCTCTCTGTATGGAGTGACGCGGTTGAGCAGAAGAGAATTGTGCATAGAACTGTCCCAGGCAACTTCAAAGTGATAGAACGTCCTGCCGCAAAGATACATATATTGAATGCAAGCCATACCCACATATACAGACATGCACCGGACATACATACATATAAGAGACACGCAGTGTGCTATACTGACACAAAGTACAAGAAATATACCTAAGAAACATAAACATATATACTAAAACAGCAGTCCACACCATTTGAGTGACCTCTGAAGATGATCAAGGGCATGACAACCTATAATAATCTAATGACAACCAGAATCGTTCTATCGGTTGCTATGGTGATAACACTACCACTTTTACCGAAGAATCCGTTTTTAACATAACCCCACATATGTAGTATAATACAGCCAGGTCATTTTTATTATACAAGTAGAACAAAACTAATGTGTGCAATGTTTTTATTTTTGAAAAGGGACTGCTGCTTTAAATATATGAATACCCATTTCTACACAAAACGCCCTCAATCTAAAACACCAAACCATTTCAAAAGAACAAGGGAAGCGCATGACAAAGGAGAATTTGAAAAGACGTGTACAGAAGCAGAGGTGAGAATGGAAACGGGTTGTGTGTTAGGGATGAGAAGGACACACAATTTAAAAAGCAGGAAGGATGTGAGGATGTGCTGATATGAGACAGCAGGGCAAATGGGGTACTTTGAATAAGGAAAGGAAAATGAATGAGATCAATGCGAGTATGAGCAGCAGGGGAAAGGGGGCATCTCGGCTTAGGGGGGCCCTGTTATCAAGACAGAGACTGTAACTAAATGGGGTTTAGAAGAGAGGATTTCATCGAGAAAAGAGGGATAAATGGAATAAGCACGTGGGTTGGCTGAGACGCTAAAATGAAAAAGAACCATGTGGGGAAAAATATAAAACAAGGAATAACATGAGAATGGCGGAGATCGCATGCATTTTACGGAGGAGTTTTGGAAAATAACCCGCAGGGTGGGTGATTAGAGATACATTTCAATCTACAGACAGATAGTAAAAGAGGAAAAGGAAGAATAAGACAGGGGGGGTGAAGGACAGTATATCAGAAGTGAGTACCTGGTGCCCCTCCCGGAATGGCTGCTGAAGGTCGGAGCCCCAAATATACATAGTGAGAGAATGCAAGTGCCAAGGGGCAACAAAAGGACAAGTGGAGTGACAACCCAAGAGCCAAGGAAGAAATCATAAAGAAGGAGTCAAAACGAGGCGCGGAGAGGGAACAACCGAGGCTACCTCTTATCTTATTTCCACGGTCATCAGCTGTAAACACAACTGATAAAGATAAGCAACCTATCCAAGCCTTTACGTTTAAATAAAAGGTGACTGACTCTTCATACCATGTTATGGGCCGGATCAGAATCTGAAAGTGTTTAAACTACATAAAAGGTTCAGATTGAAGGCTCAAACTGAAATAAAGAAAATAAAGCAAAACCAAAGATCTGTGGATATTCCTCAATATAACATAACAGTTTGAAAATATGGTGACAAAATAGCATACTAACTTAAAATATCATAATTAAAATGTCTGCAGGCAAAATTGTCCATAAAATATAATTGATTATTATTAATATGTTTTATACATATAATGTGTGATTATTTTAGCACAAAACACAAACTCAGAAATAACTAATTGTGTCCAATTTCAATTAAACCAAGAATAATGATTCCTCCACCAGCCAGTATAATATCATAATAACAGAACCTCTAGCTGTACCTTGGGTATATTCTTTCTCCAGGAAACATGCATTATGAGGATCAGGTAATAAGAACAGGGCTGGGACAGGGTAGTTATCACTTCTGGGCAAATAAGGAACAGACGGGTTAAGGCAAGGATGTGATGCTGGAGACAAGGTGGTTGATGGATTGGATTCTGGTAAATGAAAAGGGTAGCAAGCAGTGTGATGACATATGAAATGCAACTAAGGAAAGAGGTAGACAGAAGACGAGGGACAGTAGAGGACTGTAAGAGGCAAAGAAAGGAAGCTTTAATAACTGGGCAATGAATCGTAAAAGAAAATACCTAGGTGTGTCAGAATCAAGAAACTGCCTGAAACACAAATAATACGAGATGTTAGTGCAGGCACAAAGAGGGAGCGGAAAATTTCAGGCCCCCAATGTCTCAATACACATTCACTCAGGGACATACCTGTTATCCATAGGGCAGGTCTCATTAGATATGGTTCCACTAATATCAGTTGTGTGACAGTGAGGGAAGGGGGGATCTGATAAAGTGGACAGTCTAATGGGAAGGAACCTTGTGAGAGGCAACGACTAGAGATACTGGGGATGGATTTATTTAGACCATATGTTAAGGTAGGGAAGTTTGTGAACAGAAGTGGAAAGTGACACAATGGACAAATTAAAAGTGCCGGACATGGAATGAGTTGCAAATAAAAACAGGGGCTTACCGGGGTTAAAAAGGTTGTCTGCTATTACAGACTAAAAGGGTGTACTACGGAGTAATATGAGTAGGGTTTAAATTGCCGGGAATGATTGGTGGATGGATTTGTGAAATAAGGTGACATGAATAGGCTTTGGAAAACAGGTGAGGAGGACCAAGGATGAGAAGGAAGTGACTGAGGTGAGAAGGGCTGGGCTGGTAAGGTGGACTATAATGGGGTAAGGGCAAGGGCGGCTGCACGTTTCCTTGATGCTCTTACATGCTTTGTGATGAGGCCAAATGCAAAGGAAAAACGGGTGCGCAGCAGGATAAGATAGGCTCATCCATGGATTACACATTCCCAGCTATCTTTATGACAGATTCTCTAGAAGGCTTCCCTGGTGGCTACCACAACTACATTCCAGCTCCCCATATCTAATATCTGGG
The DNA here is from genome assembly GCA_009364415.1 of Spea multiplicata. NCBI lineage: Eukaryota > Metazoa > Chordata > Amphibia > Anura > Pelobatidae > Spea > Spea multiplicata. Next base: position 405,943 of record VKOC01000608.1, read on the forward strand.
GACATTACCTAGTACCTATCAAAAAACTCACCGGTCACCACCTTCTGGGGGACGATACCCAGCAGACAAGATGTTCAGGGACAAGATGTTGGGGTCAATTAGTGACTCATCTGCCTCTGGGGTGTTTCGGATCCTTCCTAAAGTTGCAGAAAGGTAAGTGCTTTTTCGAAAAACATTTTCTCTGTCACATCTATTTTAGTGTGCTTAACAGAAATGCACAAAGCAAAAGAAATAGAGATTAAAAGTAACTTTATATTAATACACATTTCAAAGCGACATGAGCTATCTGAAGTATTTCAGTAGTTATCTTCATATGTGGATATCTTCCATTCACTTCGAGTTCATTCTACAGCGTTATGAATTATAAATAGGTAGACCATTATGAGCTTGAAAGTTGATCCATCTACACCACTCTATGACCCATATTCTTATTTCTTCCATTCCTTTCTTTTACTTAGGAAACAAATCCCAAATTAGAGGTGAAAGAATATACTCACCCACTACTAGTTCCTTTACTTCCAGCCACTTCAACTCAGCACCAGCTTCATGAACCAATGTCACAGATATACGTCTTTGGATACCCTGTAGGGTGAACGTTGGGGGTCAGAAGGATTCTGTGACTCGTGCCAAAAACCCCCCAAAACTTGAGGCATAGCTACCTGATGCAGAAGGAATGTCCCATGACATGGCAAACCAACTCCATGGTCCACGGCTACAGGAATATAGCTGTAAGAAAGATATAAAAGTCAAGGGCCAAGAGCAAGTGCTTCACATTACATGTATTTTTATATTATATCACATTTCACATTAGATTATTTCATCTTCAAACATGTATCCAAAATGTTTTAGGTTCTGTGTTTGTTCTGCTAAACTACTTAAAATGTGCACACATTTATTTTGTTTGATGCACATTTCTAAAGAATACTTTGCAGTTAAATATATTAACCAAGCAAGGCATTTACCACAAAGACCTCGGGACTGGTTATGCAGGAATCTGTTCTCCATTCGGGAGCACGCACCAAAAGCACCCATCGACTATTGTATTTGTGTTTCTTCTAAAGTAGAATCAATTATGTCTTTAAAATACTGACAAGCATAATACCTGTGCAATCAACTATATTATTTGCTTGCTCGTTGTTTTAATTTCTTTTTGTGCTACTGTAAAACTTTAATGAAAACCAATGGATGTGTACGTGAACTAGCTGGGTAAAGCTGAACTAGTTATTAAAGAAATCTGAATGAGGCTAAAGAAACTTACTCGCCGTTTGCTTCGAGCTCGCAGATTTGGAAGAACGCCATCAGGTCGTATTTGCAGTGGCACTGCCCAGTGCTTGGGACACGCTGTCTAGTCAACTTTGTGGCAGGGACTGAAAGAAAGGCAAAGTTACACAAGGAATATATAGGGAAATACTGAAACCCGGGGTAAGGCAGCCCACGTTCCACAAGCACCAGTACTAGTCAGAAGAATGAAATAAAGGTTATGAATAGGAAAGGTATAACTGTACTCCACCCTACTCCTCATTTTTAGGAGTTATGAATATATCTACTAAATCATACTGTGTGTGTTGCTGATAAACCCAGGGCTATCCATGTTTGGCCACACATTCAAATAATAGGACATGCAGTCTAAATATGTACAAGGAAGTATCAGCTCATCGAGAAGTTCTGATTCTGATTTTGGACTAAGAATGGTAGACAATTAAAAGGCATTATGAAATATGTACTTCCAGAAAGTTTGACATTTTTGAGAATTCTTGTTAACTTAACATTAAGTTCTCTCTTGTATTATTCATAACTCCTGATGAGTAGAATGGAAGATGTAACTGTCCACCACCAAGGTAACGCAGTAAACAAGGGTGCCTTATGTATACATAGTTGAAGGAATGACAGAGCCTAAATAGTGGACATGTCACCATGTTGCAAATGAAACAGTCACAGCAGAGAAAAAGTCTATAGAGTCCACTAAAAAATGAGCGTTCTATCAAACCTGATACCAAGGGTAAGAAGATAAAATAATGCAGAGGCTTTGGCCATGTAATATGACCAAGGAATATTTAATTTGTCTGCCACTGGAGTAAGTGGCTGCTCCCAAACAGAAGCAGGTACACAACTTCAAATATCTGCAGACACATGCCAAGAAAAGAAGGGTGATGTGTGTAAAACATTCTAACACATTTAACATCTCTTCTAACCTCAAGAATATGATAAAGGACCATATGAAATTATTAGTATAGGCAATAGTCAAAGATATGTAATCATTGGGCATAAATAAATGATAATTAAGATATATTAATATGTTTCAATGGTAGGTTTCAAGGTTTCCTTGACCTTAATTATGGAATGAAGGATTTGCTGAACATGCAGTCTATAGATAGGATGGTAACTTGTTAATGCATGGTAGTTGTAACTGTAAAAGGACATTACAGTAAGCCTACAGTGGCCACCTAAAATAGGGTTTAGACGTAAAGATCTTAGTGAGCATGTTTACCCAATTAGGTGGAGACCAATACAGTGACATCATTATTCAAACCACATATAAGCTAGGCCTGTGTAAGACATGGGGAGGCATGGGAAGAGAGGTCGAGTGAAGATGTACTTGCCATCCACGGACACTTCACGTCCCAACACTCCCTCCCTCCATCCTCAGGAATGCATAGGACAGATGTAATGAACTAAATTCCTTCCAAGGTTTTGTAAGACTTGTTCCTTATTATTTTTGTTATCTTCTTTTTATATTCTTCTTTTATTTTTGTTCGTATTAAATGTTTTACCTTTGTTTGCATCTAAGTGACTCTGCCTATTTTTGACGCACATACATATTTATGTGTTGTTCCCGAAGTTCTCGAAGTTTGTGTTTGGCCTATATTTTCTTACATATCTGGCGTGCCAGCCCTGCGTATTTTTTCCTGACCTTTTGCCCTCCAGCTTGCTCAGGGGGAAGGGCAGATATATCTGTACACTTTTTGCAAACTGTCGGGAGACAATTAAGAAAAGAACCTTAGAGAATACAGACTTCCAGACACGTGCTAAGAAACGCTATTGACGGCAGACGCAAGAAAGCCATACAGCGTGAATCAACAGCTACTCCAGGAGAGATCACTAAGAAGGGTAAGTCATGGATTTTATAAAAACATATGCTAACAAAAGTAAAATAACTTTTCAATTTGATAATTGTCCTACTAATGCAGTTATGGGCTAGTATGTACAAACAATGTGAGCTGAGAATAAGAAGATAGATAAGAAATTGTTATGTATTGATAAACTTAAGAAGAAACTGCAAAATGTCCTAAGCATGTTTAAAACGTTTAATGACTTGATTGTGGAGGATTTACAACCTAGACAAAGTATTTGCATGATTAACAAAGTTGTACCAGAATCTAACCCTGATGACAGTACTGACGACTTTAACAGCTGTCCCGACTGTTTTGTTTTAGCTCAGCAATTAGAGAAATTGGAGAGGGATAGGGACAGACAAGCTCAGTTACTGTCTAAACTATGTTTAGAAAATAAGAAGGTGTCAGTTATCACAAGACAAGAAGGTAAGAAGGGCGTATCCTTTGTCCCTGAAATAGCTGGTACCTCAACGATAGATTCTGATGAGGAACTTGACGTAGGAGGAGTTGAGAGACAAAAGCTCAGAGACAGTGCAACAAAATTGACTTTAAAAATTAATGATCAATTAATGAAAATTGCCAAAGATATTCCTAAATATGACGATAAGATGGATGCATTCCATAATAGCGATGTATTTGAGACAAATACAGACAAATTCCAATTAAGTAATAAACAAAGAAACGCCATTTTTAAGCTGTGGATACCTTCACATATGTCCAAAAGGTTACAGGACACACCTACAGAGGACGCATTAGGTCAATTAGTGCATGCAAATGACATGGATAGATTGAAGCAATTAATTCTGTTTACAACTGGTGACTCATCTCCTTCTCTTGACTTAATTGAATCTCTAAAAGTAAATCTTCAAGATGATCCCTTTGCATTTTTGTTGAAATTTGAGAAAGCCTATAGAATGGTAATGGGAGTTGATGATGGAGATGAACCACAGGCAATGATTATAGCATTTGTAAGGAAATTTAAATATCTAGATCCTGTATCAGTTCAGCTTGCCTCTGATAAACCTAGTTTGCAAGAAGCAGCTATATTCATTGATCGTATTAGAAGAGCAATGAAAATGTCAACTGTAAAGGTAAAAGTATCTACAGTACAGGAACTAGTTGACAAACGGCGAGATTTAACTCAGAATGACTGTCACAAGCCACAAACTAATCCTACTAATTTTGAACGATTTGATAATACTAACCAAAAGTTATTCAGACCAAATGTCAGTTGTTATCATTGTGGTCAAAGAGGACATTTGAAGTGGCAGTGTAAACAATTTCTTAAAAATAGGAAATTTGTCCCTAGAACACAAAATTTTGGGAAAGAAAATGGGCTGGTGCCAACAGCCCCACCTACTGGTGAACAATTTAAGTCAACGTCCCCATACACTCCACTAATAAGACAGGTGCAAGAGCTCACAACAAATACTGCTACTAATGTAACAGGAAAGAATGTCAGGAGGGGTCTGACACCCTCTCAGTGACTAGATAAGAATCAATCACTCTGTAAGTTGACCTATGTAGCTCCAGTGTCAACTGACAACTGCGGCAGACCATATGTCAAGGGAAAATTACAGGGAAAAGAGATTACATTCCTAATTGATACAGGAGCTCAATTAAGTGTGACTAATCAAGCTTTACCTATAACATCTAACTCACCTGTTTGCACGATTGTAGGTTTTAGTGGTAAAGGTAATACTTCAGCAACTTTGGTTACTGGTGTTTTGTTTGAGATTCCTGGCTATTTGTGTACTGAAATTGATATCTGGCATTGTCCTAGCTCAGAAAATATCTTAGGGGCTGATGTAATGAGAGAACGAGGTTGGGTCATTGACTTAGGGAATCAAGTGATTTGGAGAAGTAATAACCTTAAAGGGCCTGTAGTAATTGATCCAAGTGACTACAGTGTAGTGGCCGTTATCAATTTAATTGAGGAGGTATCCCCAAATCGTGTTTGGCCACAAATGGATTTTAATGACTTGACTCTTGTAGAAATTGTACAGAAATATCCCTCATTATGGGCTCAGTCTAAGAATGAGGTAGGGACGATGAAAGATGTTGTTGTCAAAGTGGAAGGAACAGATCCCATAGCTCAGAAACAGTACCGATTGCCTCCAGATTCAATTGAGCCTTTGTCCAAAATTATTGAAGAGCTACTTCAACAAGGCGTCATACGCAAATCAAATTCGGTGACAAATTATCCGTTATGGGCAGTTAAGAAACCAGATAATTCTTATAGAATGCTTCTAGATCTGCGTATGTTTAATAAATGTACCCCAAATGTGGCGCCAATTGTAGCAGATACCCCCGACATCATGTCTCGATTGAATGCTAAGGCAAAGTTTTTCTCGGTACTGGATATCAGTAATGGTTTTTTCAGTATTCAGATAGAAAGGAATTGTCAATATAAATTTGCTTTTACTTTTCTGAATGAGCAATATGTATTTTGCAGATTGCCACAAGGGGCGCACATGTCACCTAGTCTGTTTCATCAGGCATTGGCAAAAGTGTTATCAAAATTCTCAAGGCAAGATTGTATTCTACAGTATGTTGATGATATCTTGTTGGCAACAGAGACTAGAGAGGAACACCTCACCTTGCTAGCAGAATTGTTTAATCTGTTGTATGAGTCAGGATTGAAATTAAATCCAAGGAAGGTCCAATTACTGAAACAAGAGGTTCAGTACTTGGGAGTTTTGATAAGTCCAGGCCAGAGACGTCCTTTGCAGGAAAGAGTAGCAACAGTAGCAGCTTTGCCTGTACCTACAACTTTCAAAGCTTTAAGACAATTTCTGGGACTTGTAAATTTTTCTAGAGACTTCATAGAGGGCTTTGCTGAAAAAGCTAAACCCTTATATGATTTACTAAAAAGTACTGATGATGACAATTCGTTTGGTCCATGGGGAGATGAGCAGCAGAAAGCGTTTGAGCAACTAAAACTTGATTTACAGAGAGCACCAGCTTTGACAACTGTGTATCCATCTAAGCCTTTTGCTTTACAAGTTCATACCTCGGAGACGGCTGTCTCGGCAGTTTTACTGCAGCTACAGGGAAAGGAATGGAGAATAGCTGGCTATTTTTCCAAACTCCTTTCACCTGTGGAAAAAGGGTTTGAAACGTGTGCAAGACACCTGGTCGGTGTACACTTTGCAGTCAAGGCGACTGAACATATTGTTGGTTTTAACAAACTAATTCTGCAGACCCCTCACTCCACCTTGAAATTGCTTCTTGAAAAAAGTATCCCAGGAGTGTCACATCAAAGATTTGCACATTGGTTGTTGTCTTTATCTCCAAAACAGATTGAAGTGGATCATAAAGCTAAATATGTGCTCCCTCAACTAATGCAATATGAGGGCGAATCACATGAGTGTGTTGAGACATTTCAGGGGGATTTTCCATCTCTCTTTAGAAAAGAAGCAGAGGAAACTGATGAACCAGTATTTGTAGATGGTTCTAGATTTTGTTTGAAAGGACAATATTATACCGGATATGCCATTTGGTTTCCAAAGAAAGGTCGAGCTATTCAGCATAGACTACCAGGACATTTTTCTGCACAGAGAGCAGAAATTGAAGCTGTTAAAACAGTATTGGAAATTAATGAGAAAGAAAACAATGATCCTTTGGTAATCTATAGTGATAGTTCATATGTCGTACGTTCACTAACAGACTACTTACCTGTGTGGAAAAAACGAGGTTTTGTGGATTCATCTAACAAAATCTTAAGTCATGTTGATACATTGCAGACTATCTTTGAGCTTGCTTCTAAAAATCCTAACCAATATGCTATTGTCAAAGTACCAGGCCATAGCAGAGGGACTAGTGATTTAGCTTTGAGAAATGAGAAAGCAGATTCTCTAGTAAAGGAAGCAGCTTTGACAGAAAAGATAGTGATGGAACTAGAACGGTTGGAAGTATTACCAGTAAAGAGTAAGGAAGCAAATTTACCTTCATTCATCGATGAAGATGAGAGATGCGTTCATTATAGAACGTAGGAATAAAATAACACCTCCCTTTGTTTGTGAAAATGGAGTGGTGTGTTATGAGATGCAAGGTAATTTACTTCGAGTTGTGCCTAAACACTTGCAGACGGAATTCACCCGCTATAAGATGTAAAGATTAGGTCATGTGGGTTAGCAAAAGTTGCTGGAAAACTTCAAAGAGAAGTTTTTTTGGGACAAAAAAGGTGGACTCTGTACAAAATGTTGTTCAGTCATATCTTATTTGTGCTCAAGTAAACCCCAGGCCTAAAGGACAAAAGTCTCCACTTCTAAGAATTGCACCTGCAGATGGTTCGTGGTCTATACTGCAGATTGACTACATAGGTCTCCTACTTCAGGTAACCAAGGTCTCAGGTATGCATTGGTTGTGGTAAATGTATTTTCTAAGTGGGTAGAATTGTAGCCTGTCAGGAATGATGATGCTTTGTCTACGGCAAAAGCATTAAGGAATCATGTTTATACTTGGGGAGACCCAAGGATGATTGCTTCTGACAGAAGGAGCCATTTTACTGGCAATGTCATGCAGGCTGTTTGCGCAATCCTGGGGGGACGTGAACAATTCCATGTTCCATACCATCCTTAGTCCGCAGGTATTGTAGAAAGAATGAACAGAACGATTAAGTCTAGAATTACAAAAATGTTACTTGATAAAGGAAATAGTTGGGTTGATGCAGTACCTTTAGTATTGACGAGTATTAGGGGAACGAGCTCCTCAACTACCCAGTATACAACTTTTGAATCAATGACAGGAAGGAAAATGCCATTGATCTTTCCTCATGAAACGTTTTTGTCTACTCCACAGAAAGATGCCATTGCAAGAACTAAGTGGTTACAGGTACTTCAGGAGAATTTAAAAACAATTCTTCCCCATGCAGCATCTAGAATGCAGCGTATGGTACCGCCTCACTCTTCTAAATTTGTAAGAGGAGCATCAGTAATGATTAAGATTTTTAGGAAGGCGGGACCATGGGAAAGCAATTGAGAAGGACCGTTTGAAATAATCGGCACAATGGGTCAAGTAATGATCCTTGTTCAAAAAAACAGAAAAGACTCTGAAATATACCCATAGGCAGCAGAAGCTATGGTTACATGTTGGCCAGTGTAAATTATATGTTTCTAACTAAATTCTGTCCTTACAGGAACACAGTTCTGCAAGAAAATGGAGAAACAAAGCAGTTAACTATTGGAAGGAGAGCATTCTGAGAAACAGCAATACAAGAATCGTGACATCAAGATAGCATAGTTTTTTATAGCTGTGTTGTTTGATCTGTACCAAAAGCCAACTGGAATTGATGATCAGACAAAGGATTTATCACAGAAGATATTGTTATTACATAAGATAAGAGAAGTTCGGGTGGATCGACTCCTGACATCGGACATTGATACGTCAAGAGACATTGTTGGACGAATTTGATGGGAAAATCTGGAACAATTAGATGTTTCAGCTTGTCTTCATTTTGTTTCCAAAGTAATATGTCTTCCAGGGCAAGAAAAGGTTGTCTATCATTCATCGTGTGAGGCCAGGATTGAAAGTGTTACATCTATGCATGAATTAATGACTCAAGTAAAGATAGGGAAAGATTGTTTTCAAATAATGAAGGAAGAGTCATTGGTCAGAGCATTCTTTTAAAATTGTATGTATAATGAAACCCTTCACAGAGGATTATATTGCATAGAAGGAGATTTGAAATTAAAAGTTTAATGTCTCCACTATGGGCATAGAGCGGTTAAAAACACTACCTCTGCAATTTAATCTCACACAGATAGACCATTTTCCTTGGAAAACATGGACAGAGGAAATAAAGAAAGATAAGGGATTATTGGCCATATTAAAGCAACAATTGAAAGATGCAGAAATTGTTTTCCAACATAAACAGGGTGAATTAGAACAAATTCATCATCAATGGAATGATATGTCTGGAGTTAGTTGGTGGTCAAATTTTAAAAAATCAGTAAATATGTGGTCACAATCTTCGGTAAAATCCGCAGCTGGGAATATATTGTTGAATCCAATTGTTATTGTAGCTATACTTGTTTTATTATGTATTATTTATCAAAGTTTTCTTATGTGTAGAATAAGTAAGATATATAAACATGTTAAGTATGAAGTAGATAAGGGAGACGGAATATTAAGGGAAATGATAAAAAGAGCACAATCCTCTCATTCCATAACAAACGTAGAAAAAAGGGTGTCACATGCTAATGATTATCATATGGTCCCAGGTAAAGTGTGATGTGATTGTAGTATAAATGTGATACGGATGTGATACGAATGGTGAGTAAATGTGTATATTTGAAAATATATGATAAGGATCTTATCCTATCATCAGGGGGAATTGTAAAAGATTCTAACACATTTAACATCTCTTCTAACCTTAAGAATATGATAAAGGACCATATGAAATTATTAGTATAGGCAATAGTCAAAGATATGTAATTATTGGGCATAAATAAATGATAATTAAGATATATTAATATGTTTCAATGGTAGGTTTCAAGGTTTCCTTGACCTTAATTATGGAATGAAGGATTTGCTGAACATGCAGTCTATAGATAGGATGGTAACTTGTTAGTGCATGGTAGTTGTAACTGTAAAAGGGCATTACAGTAGGCTACAGTGGCCATCTAAAATAGGGTTTGGGCGTGTAAGACCTAAGTGAACATGTTTGAATACCTAATTGGGCGAAGACCAATACACTGACATCATTTTCAAATTGTATATAAGCTTGGTGTTAGTGAGGCATGGGAGGAGAGGTAGAGGAGAGATGTACTTGCCATCCACGGACACTTCACGTCCCAGCACTCTCTCCCTCCATCCTCAGGAATGCAAAGGACAGATGCCATCAACTAAATTCCTCTCCAAGGTTTTGTAAGACTTGTTCCGTATTATTTTTGTTATCTTCTTTTTATATTCTTCTTTTATTTTTGTTCGTATTAAATGTTTTACCTTTGTTTGCATCTAAGTGACTCTGCCTATTTTTGACGCACATACATATTTATGTGTTGTTCCCGGAGTTCTCGAAGTTTGTATTTGGCCTATATTTTCTTACACCTGCCACTGAATAAAGCCACACCAACAGAAGGAAGGGACTCTGGGTAGCCAACCCTGGGAGTTTACCAAGTGTGCTTTTTATGCATTATGAATGTGCAACCCTTTTGAGCTTCTCTTGAAAGACAAAATATCAGAATTTGTGATGCCTTGAATACTATCGCCACAAATTAAGTATGCATTATACAGAACTATCCTGACCATTTATCCAGGATTGACTTCCTGAGGTTAGTTTCATCTCAATGCATACTGATGTCACCATGTCTTGAGGTTGACACATCAAACCTTGAAGGCCGGTAGCGCCTTAGCAATGCCTAATGAAAATACCATAGGCGATACGGAGGCTGCTCTAACCTTTTGCTAGAAATACTCACTCACGCCTTAACGGACGCCTATGCCGAAGAGTCCGCTCTCCTGGGCTCACGGATGCTTATAAATGCTTGCTTGTTCTTACAGCTGATCTATCAAAAGCCCAGGTCTGGTAAATAAGGATTCCCCCCTTAGATTTGCTGAATGAAGCCTCCCATGTTACCAATTTTTACATCATGAATCCTGTAGTTCAACAGCCAGAGGGCTGCAAATTGCTGAAATAATAGGCAAGAAACTAGGAGCACAAAACACTTTGAAATAAATTCTAAAAGCAAAAACATATGTTTCTGAAAAACAGAAATTGTTTTATGTTGTAAGAAAAACCACAGCTGCACGCAACCTTTAATTTAACTAACTAAGCATTAGTTCATTAACTTTTCTAACCAATAGGTGGCACCTAAATACCGCTAACGGTACCTAAACAGTTTGCTTAACTTTTGATACGATAGCATCTCTACATCTGCAGTGTTTAAAGGGACAGTAAAGGTTCTAGGAAGCAAGCCATGAAAGCCAATTTGTTATTTCCTGCTTGAAAATCTGCAAAAACAATTGTTTACGTTCCAGCACTTAATACTGAAATATCTGTTTTATTTACCATCCACACAGACTACCTGAGATACAGATTATTATTATTATTATACTTTATTTATAAAGCGCCGACAGATTCCACAGTGCTGTACAAGATCAGAATTTTACAGATAACGACAAGTACAAAATGACAAGCAATTGACATACGGATACAAGAGGAACGGAGGGCCCTGTTCCCACAGGAACTTACATTGTAGGTGGATAAGGGGTGAGAAACTGGAGGTGAGGACTGCGTGGTATTGAATGATGTAGGGGGAGTTTAATGTAGGGGGAGTTTAGGTCAGTGGTAGACTTCCCTGAAGAGAAAAGTTTTTTAGGGAGCGTTTGAAGGAGAGTAGAGTTGGTGAGAGTCGGACAGCACGGGGAAGAGAGTTCCAGAGGGTTGGTGCTGCGCGAGAGAAGTCCTGTAGGCGGGCATTGGAGGAAGTGATGAGTGAAGATGCAAGGAGCAGGTCATTGTTGGATCTTAGAGGGCGGGTTGGAGTATATTTGCTGATGGAGGATAGGTAGAGGGGAGCGATGTTAGTGAGAGCTTTGTAGGATAGAGTTAGTATTTTAATTCTGCTATAGATGGGGAGCCAGTGGAGGGACTCGCAGAGAGGTGCGGCAGATGCAGGGCGTTGGGTGAGATAAATTAGCCTGGCAGATGCATTGAGCGCAGATTGAAGGGGGATTGTCGGGAGAGAGGGAGGTTGTTATGAGGGAGTGGATTAGTTGTTTCGTGGTGCTGGTAGTCAGGATCAGCACCACAAAACTAATCCAACCATCATGTGATTTGTTAATCCTAGCCTAGTGTCCGTATGAAGAAGCAGCCAAGGGGACAATTACCTCCTGCCCCCTTGCCTTCTCTCAGCTGTCACTTTTAGAAAATAAAATAATCAGGTGGCCCTGGTTAAAATAATAGTTAAAGTTGCAAATCTAGGCACTCCAATGATGTACACAAGAAAATTATCTGAATAACGTTTTAAGGGATGTTGTAAAACAAATATCCAGAGGATACGATCCATTTATGTATTTTTATTAAGAAAAAGGTATGCGGAAATTATTTCTATTGTGCTTAACATTTTGTAGCAAAGGCAGTCTTCAAATATATAATGCATTATCGGAGAATATCAAGATAAAACATCACAGCTGAGAATAGCTTTTGATCATTTTGATAATAATGAGCTCAGGGTTGCCAGCTTGAAAAAAAGACAGAGTGAAGAAGCAGCAAGGGAGATTATGCTTTGGGCTTTTTTCAAATAAGAAAAGGCAAAAGCACAAAACAGCAAGAGAAAACAATATTTACTATCTACTTAAAGTGTTAACATGATAAATGTATTTTAAAGGTAAATTAGACTTAAACATGCGGGAAACAAGTTAAAATTATATATATATATATAATATTTTCAGCCTTACTTTTAAAATAACATTTAGGGAAGTCCCTTTAAAGCAGCACTGTCATGGTTTGAAATCTTTATGGGGATAAAATTCCCAAGCCAAGTACAATTAAGCGAGTAATCATGCAAAAAAAAAAAGTATTACAAAGGGAAAGTAAAGGGACTAATTTGCCTAATTTGCTGGAAGCAGCACTGTGTGGCATGACATTTTCTAGTTTGCACAGATGTGTACCAATTTACCAATTTCTCGATGGCATTGCAATGGCCAGCTAAAGCAGCCAGCGCTTAAAGCTGAAGGTTAATTTACAAGATGTTGCTTCACGTCTTGCGTTCTGGCGAGAGAAAAGATTTCCTTCTCTTCTGTCAGTATTTTGCATTTGCTAGGCTAGTGGTTGGGCTACGGCGGGTATTGGGTGCATGTGGATATTTTAATTGTAGACTTTGACAGATCCACCTTAAAGGAGTCACTTGAGTCCTATTTTCATTTTAAATACATATTGCAGTCCATTGTGGATGGACTGCATTGCATTTTACTGCACGCACATTTTAGTTACAAGAGTTACAAGACAAGATTTCTCTTGGTTCCTCCGTGGCTTCTGAAGGCAGGGGACATGTACGAGTACTTTTCTTGCTCAATATCTTACATAGTTTGAGGTTTTATTCCTAAAACCACACTTACTTGTACACCCAAATAGCATACTTCCTAACATATCAAGTGGGCACAGAGGAGCACGTTGGCTTCATGTACCAGGCAGTGGTAAGGGGAACTTACAATACACACCTGGCCTGTCTGAGGAGCATTTGATGCCAGTTGAGCATTTTTTATTTAAATATTCCACAATGTATTTAGCCTCTAGGTCCAGTTATGGTCATGCAATGGCTCGCCAGTATACTTAATACCATACGTATTACTAGAGGTAATCAAACTCCAACAGCAAAACTACAACCAGAAACCAAAAGAATCGCAAATGCCCCGACGACGCAATAGACAGACATTATGTAGACTCGCGTTTCTGGCATATTTTACATTTGTTCATTGAGATTAGCTGCAGTCCTATATTTAAGATAGCAGACGAGACAAGATTGGTATACCAGGTCCTTCCCCCATCTCTGCAGATACCTAGGAGGGTACTGATTTAAGGAATAGCTAGGTTTTGTAGCACAGAGGACAGTACTAGTGATTAAGGTTAGTATCCTGCCATTTATGCCTCCATTAGTGAGAGTCTGCTCTAGCATTCTAAATCTCTGGATTTTATTTTAGAGTATATCAATAAATGTTAAGTTTTAATAGGTAAGATTCCATTAGTCTTTGGTTGTAGCATGGCCATTGATCGCAAGTGGAATCGAGACACCAATCTACATTTCTTTTTAAGCTATATATGTTCCATGGTAAAAATTAAGGATAGCCATATGCCTAGCCCATGCATGTTTTAATTGACTGATATATTAATCTGTACCACTTCTGTTGAGAGCTGTAATGTAAAGACGTTTTAGGCAAATAAGTGGAACAGCCTAAATCTCTGAACACAAATCTAGTTTAAGATGATGACTTATCTCCTACGAAATCAACTTTGCTATTTGCCTTTATGTTTTGTGCAGGACGGCTGTGTCGTGATCTTACCACTAGAACCCAAATGCATTTGGTAGCTACTACATATATGAACCATTTGTTTCAGTTTGTCTCGAAAGACTTAGTATGTAGCCTTCCCCTGAGATCTATATGTAATAAAATAATTTGTATGTGCCAGCTGGATTAAAAAACATTGTTAAATGGAATATACAACAGCAGGCAGAAATGGCAACAGATTTGGGCAAAACCACATTAGCTAAAACACTACTTAATTTGAAATTTTAAATAATTGTAACTACCGTAATAGCAAGGAAGCTCCCAATTCTCATACCCCAGACTCGTACCCCAGACTCATGCCTACACATGTCTAATGGGATATCTGCTCTGTTAAAATCAATATTAATATCATCCGAAGGTGACATTAAACGGAAGATTGAAATCTATTTTTCAGCAGTATTTAACCTCTACCTGCACAGTGACTGTGATAAAATTCAGGCAACGAACTGAGAAAATCTAAGTGTTCTTTATTTGTCTAAAGTCATAGACATTACGGCCGTTTAGGATTGCAAAGTAAATGTTTTGAAAGGCAAATACCAAGTTTTATTTCTATTATTGATTATAGATTTAACACAAAGCCAGATTGCCTTGGGTTTTGGCACCCCTGCAGATTTTTAGTACCTCCACAGTCTAAAGTACTAATCCATGGTTTGAAGAGTACATCTGGCTAATTTGTGATGATCAAATAGGAGTGAGTCTGGGGCATTCATTATTCACACATTCATTACAATGCTATAAAAATGTGGGTATAGACAAACATGCATGCAAACATTCTGTCCTTCTTATACCATCACATATCGGTACAATAAAGTCAGGTTAGCTGGCACGTATGAATTGAATGATATCACAACTGCCAGCAAACCAGGTAAACCCTCCTGCCCACTGTGATGGAGGAGACAAAAATTTTTTTGCAGATATGATCTAGCAAAAAAGTGAAATCCAGAAAAACAAGTAGAAAAGTTAATTCTGTGAGAAGGAAAAATAAAAATATATTGTTTACCGTTTTATTTTAATTAGATGGGAGACCAGCTTTATGCAAGCAAAAAAATGAGTTCCTTAATAGGACATTTAATGAAGATTGATTCACCCATATTGATTTAGAATCAATACAAGAAATCCTGTAATTGTATGTGATTACAGTACATTTCCTGCGAGTGCATGGTACATACAAGATAATATTAATGGAAATAGTGTGGAATCATAACATTTCTGGGCAAATTAGAGGCATTTAGTTCATGATGTCTTCCTATTTTTTTCTATGTTTTATAAGACCTCAAACCGTATTTGGTTCTCTATCTTGTCTTATGTTTAGGACAACCTTAAGCCTATCCGAAGCATTCTTATCTCACCATTTAAAGGTGAAATGTTTAAAACGACAGGCAATTCATATTTAACTCAAAGTTTTCAATATGAAGCTCTTGCTACTTTGGGAATTTACATCAGCCTGGAGCAGAGAGATCAGTGCCTCTATTTCTTACATTTAGATTCTAGGGGCTTTTTATGAATCTAGGTTTGGTAAGCATCGGGTAAAATGATTCTTGCGTTAACAAAGGTAACAAAGTTATGGCAAGGTGTTATCCAAATGTTTGGACCTCTATGCAGTCATTATGCAACTGAAGAAGAGCTGGGAAAAAAAAAAACTACCTGTGAAATTTTTTCATATTGGATATAAAGGTTTACATAGCCATGCACTCAGAAGAGCATTATATCAACTTAATTCAATGAAAAACATATACTTGCATAAAATGTCAGCGAGTTATCATTATGTTTTTTTGGAACAACCAAAAAAAATATATATAAATTACACTCTACTTAAAAAGATATATGGCGTAAATTAAAAAAAAATAAAAAAAATTAAAGTATTAAGAAATAATTATATTACTCTGTAGTTTATCACCTATTAAGCATACCATATTGGCTTACATTTGGTCCCCTATGAATATAACTAGGTCAGATTCAAACATACAATTACCTTTACTACAACAGAGAAAGGATGCTCAGAATGCTGTAAAGCTAAGCTAATAACAGAAAATACCAATGTAAAAAAAACCCAAAAACACAAAACACTTTTTTGTTCTATCAATTTGTAAAACAAACATACATAATAAAAGCAGATTCTGTACATGAAAAACAAGCAAATGAAAGGTAAATAATTTTCCATTAATAATTATAACCGATATTAATTAATATTTTTGCCTGGAGCAGATCCCAGAAATTGCATCGCTGCTCATGGACAGCACAATGCTATTACATATTTCATTTATATTCCATATACTAACATTGGTAAGAATTTGTGGTTTTGCAGCAAAACAATTCTCCTAATGGCCATTGTTCGCCGACATTAAATTGCAAAGTAAAACATTCTTGCTATTAAATTGCATTTTCTTCTGTTTTGCTTTGTGTTGTATATAAATAACCAAGAGTCTGCCCTATACTTTAATATGAAAAAAGGCAACAGATGCTCAGAAATAGTTACGCATTTTTTTTAGATCCTAATGTAGATGGTGTGTGAGCTTGAGAAGGAAAAAAAGTCTTGTTAAGTTACCATTGTTTATAGTAATATAAATATCCTTTTAACAAAATGCCAATACAAAATATATTTTTTTATTTTTATGAACAATAAAGAAAATGTAAAAATGTACTCTATAGTGCAAATCAACTGGAAAAGTCAAATGCAATGGAATCTATATAAAAACTTTAGTAATATTACTGTTGTGACACAGTATATGGAATGGTTATAGTGGGAGGTTTTTAGGATCCTGAATGAGTCACAGCCTGTTTCCCCCCTCACCTATTCCCAAATAGCAGATTCAAAACACCTGTAAATCCCAGGCTGATTAAAGTGTGGAAAGAATGGAATTTGACTTCCTAGGAGCAGGACAATCCTTGCAGAATTTTGCCCTGGAGTGAACTTAGGGCAATATGGAGGCGCTTCCGGCGATGTCCCCTCCCCGATCCTCCAGTCATCAAAAACTTCACTTTGGCGGAAGTTACTGCCAGGTTATGCCTGCAGAGATGCAGACAAAGATAGAAGATAGCAGATTAAACATGGAAGAGAAGAGGCAAGGGAGAGGATAAAACAGAAGGTGTGGAAATGGGAAACGTTTAGAAAAACGTGAGAGGGAGAGTGAAAGAATGAGAGTGGGCGTAAATGTGGGCCCACGTATTTCGGACAAAAACCAACATGAGGGGGCATCATGGGGCTTCTTTCCTGCCTCTGGACCTGGACAGCCTTGAGGGGAAAATTCCCAAGCAAGGTATCAAAGGATGGCTAGAAGTTGGGTAATGCAGCAGGACAATGACCCTAAAACGGAGTAAATCTACAAGCAAATGGCTTCAAAAATAAAATCCACCTTTTGGAGTGGCCCAGTCAGAGCCCAGACCTTAACCCATTTGGGATGCTGTGGAATGACCTCTTGAGAGCCGTTCACACCAGACATATGGTTGAGCTTAAACAGTTCTATAAAAAAAGAGTGGTCTAAACTTACTCTTGAATGTTGTGTAGGCCTGATCTCCTGCCACCAGAAGTGCTTTAAGCTTAGTGGCTGCCAAAGGCAATTCAACCAGTTATTAAGTAAAAGGGTTTGCGCTCTCTTTTTTCATCAGCACTGTGAATGTTTAATGGGTCTGTTCAAAAAAAGACATGAACGATTATTTTGGTTTGTGTGTTATTAACTTAAGCACATTGTGTTTGTCTATACGTGTGATTATATCACATTTTAAGAACAATTAATGCAGAAAACCGGGTAATATCTGAATTTACTTTTTCTTGCCATTGTATATAGGAAATGCCTAAATATACAAGGGAGAAGTATAATGTAATTGAGCAATACGTTAAATTCTCATGGCTGAAGAGAGTGTGAGCCAGAATGGAGTCTAAAGTGCTGCCAAAAATGTGTCCCCAGGGGCTGGTATGAGATTTGAGAAAGGTAAGATAATAACCAGTCGTCTTTTTGATGTAGCTTAATTGTGTGCCCATCAAATATTTATATACTGACTCACACATTATCACAATCTTTGGACAGATTATAGTATCATAACACAATGTAAATATGGCTGAAGCACTAATTAGCAGCTGGTTAAAAACCATCACAAAGTGTCAATTAAAATGTCCAGTGAACTGCAGCATCCCTTTATAGGCACTTTAATGCATTTTATAGGGGAGAGGCCCCTTTAAATTTATGTCTCCTTGTAAATGCATAGGGCATTCTACAGAATCCATATACATTTCCCCATCTCTAGCCTGACCCCCATGCTGAAAATGATTTGATTTTAATGGGAGCACTTATTTTCCACTAACTGCTTGGATCAGGCAATGGAAGCTGCAGCTTCTCCTTTAGATATTTGTAAACATTTTGAAGGCATATTATAATACTTGTGATGTACTTTTGGGAGAGGCATGAAGAGCATGAAGCACAGAACTGAGTTAATTTGACAATGTCTTTTGACATAACAGTGGTTAAAATGAAATAATGTGCATGAATGAAGCAACTCATGTTATTCTAAATATAACCTTTTAAATTAAGGGCTGTGATAATAAATATCAGTACAGGTATCACATTATATGCATTACAGGAAAGACACCTAATTATATGCTCATTAATGTTCCCTTTACAATGTGTCATGGCGCATTGTCTCTGGCAGAGCTGGCTTACTCTAATGGAAATGCCTAAGGAAATGTTGCTTATATTTAGGTTGAACTCTTGCTGTCGCAACAGGTCCTCGGAATTTATTGCAAGATATTCTTCCTTATTATGTGCAATATTATATAAAAAGCTTTAACCTTCCTCTTTGATAGGAACAAGATAAAATTGTAGAACAACTGGATTTATATGTTCTCCTATGGAGGATTATAATTAGATATAGGATGTGAAGTCTTTCAGATGAGCTCTCCAATATTGCATAACCAGCCATTGAAGTGTTACAAAAGCCCTCCGGTGCTGAATCACTTCAAAAGCAAAATGTAATAGCAGGGTATTGTACTTACAGTATGCAGCGCCACAATTCTGTGTCATTCAATCACCTGGTGATCAATTATTCATGAAAATACGACCATGAATTAAAAGCTGAAATAAAAGAGGAATAGGCACATATTTATTTGGCTTCTCTGACTTTTGTTTGAGTTTATATTGTTATAGTATTATCAAACATCAGGATAGAAATGCTTTGCAAAAAATGAACGGAAAATTGTTAACAGTATGTGCGACAAATTATGTCCCCGGACATGTCCCTGGATGCAGGGCAGGATTAAGGTTCACTTCCGCAGCTTTCCCGGCAGGGAAAAAAGTTTGCACGGATCTGCAGTAAAGGTAAGGGGTTGGGGAAAGGGTGTATGAGCGAGTATGCGTGATTGAGGGAATTAATGCATATCTGTGAATGATCAGTATCTGAATGAGTGTGTGTGTTAGCATGGATGTGTAAGTGGGGGGCATGTCACAGGGAGGTTGTAAGTGATGTGCATGTATTGGCTGCTTTTGCATGATAGGCGTGCACACTCCTATCATGCCCAGGCATACCCAGATTCCAACATGTACTGGCTGACCTGGCATGATAGGAGTGTGATTGCGGTTAACAATCATATATATTATTACATTTTTTTGTCCAATTTTGGTGTGTTGCTTACTTTTAATAAGTGTGGTTAACACCCCAAAACTGGACAAAAGAATGCAACAATTATATATAATTGCTAACAGCAATCACACTCCTATCATGCCAAGGCAACCAGTACATGTACATGCCAGGGTATACCTGGGCATGAAAGGAGTGTGATTGTGATTGCTGTTAATGATATATCTATCTATCCATATATATATATATATATATATAAAATATATATATATATATGATATAATATATATATTTATTTATTTATTGTCCAATTTTGATGTGTTACTTACTATTAATAAAAGAGTGGGAT
The DNA here is from genome assembly GCA_009364415.1 of Spea multiplicata. Lineage (NCBI taxonomy): Eukaryota > Metazoa > Chordata > Amphibia > Anura > Pelobatidae > Spea > Spea multiplicata. The sequence continues at coordinate 425,986 of VKOC01000608.1, forward strand.
TTATTTTTTTGGGTGGGTCATTTTTAATTTTGGTGCGTTCTTAGTGTCGGTATGGCAGAGCCTGTTTGGGTGCTGGTGATGGAGAGCCTTCCCTGGGGTGTGTTTTGGTCATCTGTTTCCTGGCACTTAGGGGTACTGCAGGGATAAATTGAACTATTTACTTTCTACTTATCCAGAGATAAAACACCCTCCTGAATTTGCAGTAAAGGACAAAACTTTCTAGGCCCAGAAATCAGTGAGAGCAAAAGTGAAGTGTGTTATTTACTCGATTTCAATCTGCATATTTTATTAAAAAGGATTAGTGGCACTAAATTGTGGCTTTGGCCGTCTGATGAATGATGACTTTTTAGTGTACTCCCAATCCCATCGCATAAGATTATATCCTATGTTATCTGCCGAGCACTGAGGTTCTTTTTATCCAGTACACATCGATGCAAAGGAGTCAAGACGCTGTCTATTTTATTTATTTGCATGAATAGGGCCAAAATGCTCAGCACCATGATACTCTCAATCTGCCCAAAAGAAGTATGTGAGACAAAATGTGAGAAATATTGTATATATCATACAATCACTTCATAAACATATACACTGCATATATAGTTATATTTATGTATTAAAATGTTTTTTTACCATTTGCCAATTAAAAAAAAATCTCAAAGGCACAGTTTCGATCTCATTATTCGTATATAAGCTAGTGTCCCAGCAGGCCCCTACTGTATATGAGCAACATGAGCAGGGTTGGGTCGTTGTGTGAGTAGATTACAACCCTGGCATGTGATGAGGTGGAGTGCAATATCATAACTTCTGCCAATCCATGATGCAGTGGCAGATCGGTGACCACATGTTCCAGGCCCTGGGCAGCCTCCATCATGGACAATGCATTCTGAGTAAAGGTCTCAGCCAATCAGGAAAGACTTTTCAACGAAGAGTTTAGAAATCTCTCTTAATAGGAGTCCATCCTTCACACCAAGCTCTGTGTACGCTGCAGCCAGCACCAGATACGTGTGTGACTATGTGTAATGTCTGTGTATGTGTATACACACTGGAAGAAAGACGTGACGGGGTGCATATATACACAATATTTTTTTTGTTACTACCACAACAACAAAAAAGATATTCGTAGATATAAGTAAGGCCAGGGACTAAGGAAAGTATTGAGAATTTGGGCAGACTGGATGGGCTGTTTCTACTACATTACCCCAACATTTTTTCTCCCTTTCACTTGTTAAGGCCTTTCTCTCTCTGGCATAGCATATGCTTGCTATTTGCCCCTTGTAGCCTCAACTACTTTTCCTTCTCCTACATTTTCCCAGGAACCAGCAAGACAGCCCCGGGTCACTTAAGCACATTCTCTATATTTACATTCTTTTTTTTTCTTGTCCTTTTTCCTTCTGCCCCTAAACCTTGTGTTTGATAGAACGAGGAGAGAGATTCGCGTATCAGAGCAGTGTTCAACTAAAAAGACACACACATTTGCCTGTGAAATCTGCATGCTTCTGTGCAAAGGCACCGGTAACATTTCCCCCGTGCGGCTTGGTTCAGACATGAACCAATTGTGTGTCATCAGGCTAACCGGCTAGACAGGTTGGGTGTTGGCAAAAGGGCAGGAGAGATTGAGGAAAGGAAGGGAGTGATTTATATATAAAATGTATATATATCATATGAATATAATATATAATAAAAAAACAAGATTGTTTACTGCCTCACTAGCAGCCCAGAATTGGCTGAGAGAGATATCTTCCTAGTTTTTTTTCCAGTTAAGCAGTTATAAATATTGCTAAATCCGGTTACCAAAATAATCCCAGCCTATTATGGGATTCTTGGTGCATCACGGCTGAGCCCAAGAACTCCAAAATATTAGCAGACTCTATTATAGCAGACACTAGAATCTTTCTAACAATTTTGACTCATTATAGCTACTACTTGCATTCATTACCCTTTGAAGAACCAAAACGCGTCAGGGCTTCTAAAACAACGCAATTGTACTTACATTCATATCAGCATTTATCATGTATTTTTATGAATATGTATGTTTATGTTTGAAGTAAAATCTGTACTTACTTCAATATTTCTCTATATTATTTTAGTTTCTTCTGTGTTTACATTGTCCAGTCACCCATCTATTACATTGCTTTGTGACTTTTTTTCTCTACCTCTCTATTCCCACTGGTGCAGGGATATTCCAAGTTTCTCATTGTACCTGGAATAAACTTTCATATATTCAAAAAGGCCGAATAGTGTTATGGAAATCAAATTATGTCAAATAGTTACATAGTTGCATAGTACATAAGGTTGAAAAAAAGACCCAAGTCCATCAAGTTCAACCCTTCTACCTAACCAAAACCCCTAATTAAGCTACTTAATTCTGCCATCAGGGGGAAACATTCTTTCTTGACTCCAAAGAATCTGATTTCTCCTCGGATCAAAAGCTCTAAAATATTAATTCTATTTATAGCCCTGTATGTCATGCCTTTC